>PNEQ01012204.1:27079-46508 GCA_003012365.1 Medauroidea extradentata | reverse complement strand
TTTTTTTTTTTTTTTTTTTTTGTAATATTGTCGATCTTTGCAGGGAGTGTGCTGTCGTAACATTGAATGGGTTTCTTTTATATTGTGTTTTGTATAAGTTCAGTAATTTTTTAAAGTTGCTTTTTTATGAGCAATTAGTGTTAATTTATTGTAATTTGTGTCACTGTGAAATACAAAATTTAAAGTCAATATCATGGAATATACATCTCGGGTTCAGTTTAGAACTAAAAGTGTTTTACTAACCTAGCATCTAACCTCTGCATAAGAAGTAGGACCCTCAATAACATCGGATTTTACTGGAGTTATGTTATTGCAGCAGTCTAAAAATTCGTTTTTAGCCACTCGGAGTTGCCCGTAAATCATGTTTCTAACAAGCGGGCTGAATTTGTATAACAATAGAAACATAGTTTCAGGCGTGTGTTCGTTTCGTAGACAAATCGTATAAGTTTCGCGGTTTCGCGTAAGAATTACCAGCGTGACGTGCTGCAACACCAGGCGAGGCCTTCGTGGCAAAAATTCATAATTTCACATTTGTACGGTATAGTGTTCCTTTTTATAGACTTGACTTGTGACTACAATTTATACTTGTGAAGATTGTTTAGCTCTAGTTGTTTTCCCATGGATGCATGTTATAGTCAGAGTTTGCAAGTTTCGGGAACATATAAATAACAAAAACCAAGTTACGTACAGAATAAAATAATTTACATTGAAATGAGATATTATAGGCCATATGCTAAAATATTTCAAAACACACAGCAAAGTCGTTTTATCTTTTATAAAAAAAGACGTAAATGAAGTAAATTGTCATATTTTTCGGATTTAAAAATAAGTACAAAGGAATTTAATTTTGCGTACGCAAGCGTCGATATGTCGGAAGTTAAGTTGTTTGCTGAAGTTGTGTTCCACCTGTAATTGTTCGTGAAGTGCGCACAGTATTCTTGGAACAGCCTTGCCAACGTGGCAGAAGTACAGAACTTCACTAATTGAACTCTGCTTCACAGAGCGTTAAACTGGCGGCAATTTGCTGAGATGCCTGGGAAGTGCTCCTGTAGAAAGTTAATGTTTTTCTTATTCGCTTGTAAGTAGACCTGTGATATGACTTGAGGTGTCCTCGGCAGGAAGACTGACGCTAGTTTAGTGCCTTGCTCCTAAAGGCGATGTTACTAATGGTGGACAAACAAGACTTGAACTTAAGAGCATGGTCTTTCATTTTTTTCCAAGCAACTGAAAATAACTCGAATATTTTCTAAAAAATCATTTGTTGTACTGCAATAGAAAAATTCAGACTCAAACAATGATATATTAGTGTTAAAACTGTAAAAATTACTTTTTGGTTAATGCATTAATTTGCGCCAAAGATAAATATTTTCAAAACCCTGTTAAACTAAAGAGCGTGGCTTTAAGGCACCGCGTACTACCACGTTATTAATATGAGTTACAGTAGGCTATGTTCGTAAATACAATTTTTTTACGAATATATTTCACATGTGCTAATGTAGGCTACTAAAAGAAAACACACTTCCGACAAGGACGGAAGCCATTGTTAAAGACACCACGGTCATTAAAAACACTGAGCAGCATTACTCTCAGCGCAGGCATGGCAAGGAGCCCAGTGTTCGCTGGAAGATGCATGGTGTGTGTAGTATGTGTGCGTGGTCGCCGCAACAACCCATACAACTAATTCCTCCTCCGAGTTGGCAAGGCTAGATCACTCTTGAGTTTTCATGTAGCCCTTGCTAATTTTGAACATTTGTTGTAACACTAGCTGCCCCGACAAACAACTTATTGTAAGTGTGTAAGGAGATGGTATATAAGTGGAAGAGGTCTAATAATAAAGAAATTAATTAATTAATAATAATAACAGAGCAGCGACACCTGGTGGGGATAGACTGGTATCAGCTCGTGGGGATAACTGATCAATTATCACTTACACAGTTATCGACCGGGTTCTAAAATTATTAAATTAAAAATATTTACTAAACAATAGCACTTAGGAGTATAACAAATAGATAAAAACCTATTCGCAGACCTACCGAATGTATATACAAAATTTCATTGAAATCGGTTAACCCGTTTCGGAGGAGTATGGAAACAAACACTGTGAAACGAGAATTTTATATATTAGATTGATAAAAATAAAGTACTGTAAACAATTACCATTTGTGTCTTCTCAATCACACCCGATACCACTGAATACTCATTACTCATATACTATTCGTTTCCGATACACAGTTATCCGGCGAAATATATTTGTATTTGGCTCCATCTTCCCTATTACAGCACGCGCCATGTAAGTTGACGGGTAACGAGCTGGAATGTGTTGCAAATAATATTACAACCGTTTTAAATTCGAATGGCTAATCTACATAGGTCGATTTCATTCCGGTATGTATAGGCAGCTAGGTGTTTTTGCAACGGCCCGCTGCTTGAATTCTTTGAATGTGCCCTTCACTCGCCATCTAAGCTGGCACGCAGTGTACTTTGGGCATTTAATTTTTTTACATCCTGTATATCATGAACTATAAACTGTAGTTCAGAAATTGTGCTTTTTCGGGGCTACTATCATATAATAGTTTTTGTTTATCTATATACGAGGGATTTTTTCTTCGAAATATTGACAAGCAGTTTTGTAACAGCCTGTATATATGCATGCATATAGTTAAATGTTAAATAAATAAATATATATATATATATATATATATATATATATATATATATATATATATATATATATATATATATACGGGCGAAATGTGTCTGTGTGTATATGTATGGGGTATATTTATACACACGTAAGTGTGTGTGTTTTTGTAAAAAAAACTTCCTTTTTGTAAAAAATATTTTATTTTTATTTTCAAGGGATGCTGATGACGCAGCAGTGTTCGCTGATTTATTGAAAATGCAAACAATGGTTAAATATTTAATTGCAACTATGACAACGAGATTTTTGTTCCATTACCCCATTTCCCACGAAGCGCAAATAGCTAAAAGTACCTCAGTATTTTTAATAATTTCGTTAAAAATACAATTTCGCTGCCATTAGTTCCTACGCCGAGCTAAAAACCTGACATAATGCGCAGCGGTACAATAATGCACTTCGCGTCAAGCTGAAAGCTGCAGGCAGAAAATTTGTTGTGAAAAATTGCGTTTGATCCATATTTCAGTAAGCGTCGTTGATGTGTGTTTTAGTGTGAAATGGTGGCGCCTCGCGTGGCGCTCGCTCGAAACTTTTTGTTCTACGTGTGTAACGGACTGGGACTAATATGCAGGGTGAGGGTGACGGAGGGGGGGGGGGTGTCGGTGAACTGGTGATTTCACGGAACGACGAGTCAGCGCTCTCCACGGTCGATAACTATCGATCGCTCGATAGTCCAGTGATGTGACTTATCCAATCATCTGAGCAGATCTTCCTCGTCGATAACGACACCAGGTGATGATACAAGCAGGTTTTTTTTTTGTATGTACCGTATGAATTACAGAAGTATTTTGGTTGCCAATATTCCAATATTGAACATGCCGCACCTCCACTGCAATAACAAAACCCGAAAATAATTTTTTAGTTTACGCATATGGTGAAAGAGATTATAGTTTTTTCTACCTAGTGCAATACTAACATAGCTCCAAAAAACAGGAGTAGTTTAGTTTTTAGCATATTTGCCAATTACTATTTATGTTGCATGCGGTTAAACAAAGGAAGTTATGTTTCATTGCAATACCAGCATGTATTGTGTTGTGTTTACATTGCACTGTAATCATCCAAAAATCTGAAAATATGTATGTATAACTACATTTATCTCGAAATGACATACTGTATTTTGAGTTATGCTGGTAACGCATTGGGAGTGTTATATATTTGTGTTAGCAGGGTCTGTTTGTGCTATATGCAATTTTTTGTATCTCGGACGGCATTGTTTCTTTAAATTATTCACCACCCCCTATATTTTCCGTTTCTCACAAGTATGAATACAGATAGTACACTATTATATAGGCCTATTCAAAGACATGAATTTCCTTGTGGCACATTATTTCTTAAGGTGTAAGTATTATGTTTATGCAACCAATTAACATGATACATTTTGTATAGGCTAAGGTCAACTGCACACACAAGGATAGTGTGTGCATATATATTTTTTTCTTTCTTGTATTTCTGTGTGTGACAAGCCCACGCGTAACCGTAGCGTATTTAAATTTCGGAATGCAAATTTCTGTTAACTTGGTTATATATTTAATAACCCAAAGGTATAGTTAGCACTTTAAAGCTCAGTTTCGAGTAACATTTCTAATGGCTAGTATTCTGTTGAGTAATTGCAGTTATCGGTGCTAAATTTTTGCGATTAAAATACATTTTTGAACTTTTAATACGTATGTTACATGTCACGTTTGTAATTTTTTCTCTCAAAATTATTTCTACTTCTTAATGGACCTTATTGTCGTTTCACCATTACAAGATACAGTAGGTAATATTGTTACTTTTTGAAGAACAAGTGACTGACGTAAATAATTTGTTTAAATTTTGCCTTGATTTTGTCAACAGAATGTGTATTCCTAAATAATTTATAGTGTAAACCGATCATATAATACACATTATACACATTTCAGCCATCACAATGGTGGGGTTAGTAAAAACTTTATTTCTTTAGGATAAAATAATTTTTCATGTAGGAAATAATGCAGCACACAGTCTACTCAGTAGGATAACATAAATTATTTAAAAAATGTTTTGTTTCGTCAAATGGTGTGAACGACGTTATTTATTGGCGTGAGCTTTGCATTTTATTTGTAAGGAGAAAACTGCAGTGTATGCATTTCATTTAAAATTATTTAATATTATTACTTTGGTCAATAATCTTCTATACATAAAGTCTATGCTTGCTTGTTTGTATGTTAAATGTTAACGTACAAACGTATTATTACGTGCCACGACGTGGGTTTAGACGTCGCTGGTATTGCATTTGTATTACGAAGCGATACGTTTTCGTTTCAACCAGAACGTCAGAAGTTTGCTACCAGCGGAGACCAGTTATTTCGTTGTTTAATGTTTGCATCGCCAGTTTTCATCTTGGTTTCTCATTTCCAGAAAGTAATGGTCCATCCAATATGAACGGTATGCCGTCGGCAATTGGCGGTACGATATATCAACATATAATACAAGTATCCCTCTGAAACTTCACAACGAGCTGTAGTGTATTCTGCTGTCGGCGATCCAGCAATTAGTGATCGCTAAACTTGATCGTGCACTACCGACTTCTGTACTGCAGGTTGTTTGTAGGAAGCAAATAATTTATATATTAATTGTAATGGATTATTTCGTGTAGTATTTCCGGGATAAAGAAAAGTAATGATTTTGTGAATTGTCTTTACATGTATCATTTGTTTTTTTCCTCTCCCGCTGTTCTCGCAACGTATGAAGTTAAAAGTCGAACTTGTGTTTGTTAAACGCTTACTAACTTTGACTAAGGTTAATTCTACTACAGGTTAGAAATACAATACGTTTCGTTATGGGAGACTTTGGCGCAGGGAAAATGTCTGCCACTAGCTTCGCTTCGTTCGCTAATGTACCAGATAAATACGAAACCGTGGTAAAGTGAAATTTAAATAATCTTGGAAATGATAGAAGTCATTTAACTTAATTTTAAAGTGAAAAGAAACTGATTTCGCGTTTTAAATTAACAACTTAATGTAACTTAAAATTCAGGAAAGCTCCGTGATTGGTCAGTTTGGTGCACTAGGGATACCAGCGCTCAAGTGGCAGAAATTTTCCCTGTGACGAACTTATAATATTGATCTTTCTAACCTGTAGTAGGATTAACCTTACTTTGACAAGCGAAATTTAACTAAGTAAAATTTTCTTTGATTTTTTACAAAAGTGCTTATTTACGGTATATTGTGATATTCCCAAAATTATGGACAACGTATTGTCTTATTTAATATCCACAAAGAAATAATCATGTGTGAAATATTTGTGGCACGATTGCTCATGCTAAAAAATTTAAGACAGCACTAACGTGTTTATGAGTACTTTCTTCTTTAAAATTCCTGCTTATTTCAGTTGATACTAATACAGTTTACGAATTTTACTTGACGACACATAATAACGGCAACGATGCATGTGTTTGTCTAAGTATGTGAGTGATGTAAGCCGACGAAGCTTATGTTGGCTGACCAAAACATGAAACGTGCCAAAATTGGTTTTGTTGACTTAACAGGATGAATATTTCAGTTTATTTAATATTTTTACTGAGCCAACAAAATCGTATTTGAGAGCAATATCTTTGGTTGAACCAAGAATTTCACACACATATAAAGGGTATGATGCCTTAGTGAACGAAGTCCAATTTTTTTCTTCCTGTAACATTGACTTTTTTTTTCCATTTACCCTAAGTTAGATGTATGTATGACTAAATATATATGATCAAATAACGTGATAAAGAATGCATACTGTATATCAGTACTGAAGTTCAGGGTTCATGTCAGTAGTATGATTATGTAGGTTGTGGGACAGGAGTCAAGGGGAGGGGCCTCGACCGTCGGAGGAACCACCGCCATCTTGTAACCACACACCTCACCGCCATCTTGTAATCCGTCACCCTGCTTATTTTTCCAAACATTTAAGGAAATGTACTAGGTTCACTATTGCATCGGACCCTCCGAGAAGTGTAAACTGTTGACTGTACCAAACCTTATAATTTAATTTAGGGAAAGGGGCGCGTGTATATTTATGATGACTGGCGGTATTGTGGCTGTTACAATCGCTCGGTGCTGCTGAGTAGATGTGTGTTCTTGTCGCGTACTTGGAGAGGGGATGAGAGAGGAGGGGGTGGAACTATCCACACACACCTCGGTGGTCCAGCCGAGATACTTCTGGAAGCTGCGTGCACCGGAATTGTCTGTAATCATGAACGCATGACGCGACACGGAAATGCTGAGAAGTATTTTAGAAAAACTGGTTGTAGTATTGAATCTTGAAAACTTAATTTGATTCGCGATCTTCGCTGAAACGATGGCCGTCTTCCATTTGATAATTGGACGGTGTTACACGTGTATTGACAATGGGCCATTTCTTATACATATATAAAATCATCTTTAGCTTTGATTCAGTTCTGTAAAAAGTATTTGAGTTATGTATCTTGTGGTTATAAATATTGGCATTATAGTACTAAAATATTTTTGTAAGACCAATTCAAATATGAAAAAATTTTATCGTGTTTTACTGATAGCTTACAATTGGTGCATAGTCTAGTGATGCGTAACACCATCGAATTATGCTATAAGCTATTTGTCATGGCTCTGTTGGTAACATGTCGATCACATCGTGTTTGGTAAACTAATCTTTTACTGAAATAAATATATCATCATTTTAATGTATAGCATTTAGGTTTAATTATTTTTGACACTTCGCTATCTAAATTGTAATGATACATTTAGAAGATGTTCACATATCACGAGACTGATCCGATAAACATACTTACATATTGCGTACAAACGCAAATATCTTCCAGTATGAAGTAATGTTTTTCTCCGTGTAGTTATAATTAGATAGAGTACAATTAGAAATAAAGCATTTGTAGCCTATAATATTTCTTATTTTTAATATTCTTGCGGTTTTGTAATATCTTTGATCATGCGCGTATAGAGTAAAGTACAATCTCTCGGTTTAAATGTCGTATCGCTTGGTTGGTGGTTTAGTCTAATACTTTGACAAAAAAAAAAAAAAAAGTAAAATCTTATCTTGAAAACCTACACTGCAAAATTTGTATTTTAAAAAAATTCTAAAATTTAAACTTTTGCTGCGCATTGACATTAAGGTATAATCCAAAATAATAATAAGTATCGTATAACCTATTTTGTTTTATTTTCATACAAGCCGGTAATTAGTAAGAAGACTGTACCAAAGCATCAGCTCACATTTGTTCCAGATAAGGAAGTAGCCAATACTGAATTTTGAATAAACGCCTGATGGGACGCAATGTTGCCAAGTTTCGCACGGAAAAAAAATTTGTGCCAGCTACAAAATATTTCGTAGGTATTTGCCCCGCGAAATATGTTTTGTGTACACCACAAAAAGCATTTTGTTGTGACCGCTAAATATGTGTAGTTACCAAAAAAGTATTTTGTGGTTACCGTAAAATTATTTTCCAGTGATGAGCTTCTTCAAAATTTTCAGTATGGCCATTCTTTGTTTTCCGGTCGTGCGACCGCCGGGAGAAGCTTCAGTTAGCAAACGTTGCGTTAGCAGCAGCCGTTCGCGCGGTGACCACAGCGGTGCGTGGCTGGTACCACCTCCTTCTCTTACTCCACCCACGTGTGCAAGGTAGCATAGTGGTAGGTGTGTGATCCAACTGTGTGTTGATGCGTTCCAGGGGCCAATTTCTCCGTCTTCCCGTACATCCAGTACCTCACACGTGAGTATCGCCTCTATGTCCGCGGACCATAGGGGCGCGATTCTCTTACACTCGCCTGCGTTTAGCGAGGACCCACATACAGTAACTTACCACTTGTACTGCAGCTGCCGGTTAAGAATAATAATAATTCCCTTTCGGTTGCTTGCTTTTAAATACTTCCTGGTAGCGAAAATGTCCATCATTTTATATTTGGTGTACCGTATGCTACTCTTTGTGTAGATTTATCTGTAATTATTTTTCGTCTGTTAAACGAATTGTATCTTACATCATTATTTATCTGAGCCAAAACTGCATTGTCTTTGGAACCTAAACTGAATTAAAACTAGCACAAATTTTAAATACACAAAAAAAAATGATGCATGACGCTAACGAAAGATCCTAGAGAATCCCCCCTACCCCGTTTTATAATACATTGCAGAAGTAAAGAAAATTTTTACATAAATTCGAAAATTAAAAATAAAACCCTGAATAATTTATTTGGTTGGTATCAGTGTGCGTTATTGTCCCTTTATTCTGCCTATTTTCTTTCTTTGTATCTATACGTTAGTTTTCACTGTGTTCCAAAAACAATGTAATATAGGCTATAGTTTCAGCGTATCCTTATACCAAAACTATATGACGTAATTTTATACGATGAAATAGTGATCATAGGTAATGTCTACAAGATTGTCAGTATTACACAGTAAAAAAAATTGTACATTTACAAGGAAAATCTTGTAAACTAACATCAGAACATTATCAGTCAGGTAATAAATGTGAGATGTCCGAAACCTTTTAAATTGATTATAAATATTGTGAACCCCTTCAGAAACTAGTAAAATAAATGTTAATGAGGAAATTTTTCGATTTCAAACAAAATAAACATTGAAGATCAGACAAATTTTACAAAACGTTTCGTAATTTTACAAAAAAAAATTGTAACTCTACAAACAATTGTTGTAAAGTTAGCAGTAAATATACAACATTTGTTTGTAGATTTACAGAAATGTTTGTGAATATACAAAGAAATTTGTAAAAGTACAAGTTTTTTGTAAATATTACAAAACATTTTTGTAGTGTTACAAAACACTTTTTTGGAAACAGGTTTCCAAAACACTTTTTTGGAAACAGGTTTCCAAAAAAAAAACCTTTTATGTAAAAGTAATTTTTTTACTGTGTAGGAACAAATATAAAACGGTGAATCATCGCTGCTAAACATTGTAGCATTGTCAAATAATGCGCAACAATACAGGCAGTTTCAAGTTGCCAACTCCTTGAAGGTATGTAACAATTGAACCAACACTCAAGTGACTTATGTCCCTCAATTCATCAAAATTCATATTTCCCCTCGCCACGCTAAACTTCTGTATCGCAGGTCTTTTTCTAATTATCTCTCGTGACGTCAGACACAGTAATGTGGTTGGCACTAGAAGTTCCACGCCAGTTCTTCATGTAACAGGAACCAATTTGACGGTCTAGTCAATTGGTTGTAATGCTATATCATCCTTAAATTTGAACCTCCTCCGCCATCTTGAAAGAACATAAATTTTGCAATAACGTTTGTTGCCAATGAATGTATTTTTGTACGGTTGGTCATGGTAGCGTATGACGTGGTAACCATTTTAAGTACATCGGTAATGAACGTACAACATGATTGTTAATGTTCAATATTTCCGATAACTCTTATTGTAAGTTATTGTGGCGGCAAATGTATCAAGTTAACTCGGAAACGAGAGTTTTAGCAAAAAGTAGAAAATAAAAATTCAAGATGGCGTCGGATGTCTCGCCCTAACAGCATGTCAATATTTCGGATCGCAACCTCAGCTAACTTTACAGCGTGAAAGAGAATCGGGCCCCGAGTCACCTGTTCGCTTTTCCATCGCGTTCATGCCGTACTTGCGTTTGCAGTAGGTTACTATACTATATAGTTAGAATACCGTGCGTTGATCGCCGTAGTACTATGATTCTGGTACTTCCCACCAAAATTATAATTGTCGTACGCAGAAACAACTTCTGTTTTCGTGATATAAAACCTTGACAGTTAATATTTTCTAAATTTTTCACTTAGGCTATCTAACGAAATTGTGGTGTACGTTAGGCTTCTTACTGTCTTTGTATAGTCAGTTCTGGATAAAGCGAGCACTCAAAGAAAGCCCTGCTAAAATTCTATTCTGAGCCAATTCGTATCTTTTCGCGCGTAACGACTAACTACAGGAAACATCTAACCTTTCTGGACACGTCACATGATGTTTGCGCTTAGAAAATAACCTGTGCGGTCGTAGAAACCTATATACTTTGATAAAAAAAAGTTTATTAATGATACAAAATACAAATATATCGATTTCAGTTGATTTTATTTCTGTATTGTATATAAATAAGAAAACACACGGAACTATATTCGTTAATTCGCTGTCAACCGTACAAGCTGTAAGGTAACTATTGTTGATGTTGAATTATATGCAGTAACGGCTGATATTTTTTTCAAAGGTTTTATATATTTAGTGTTCACTGTATTCCGAACGACCTACAACATTTTTCGAGTGAGCCTGAATAACGCTAATGCTTGTGTGGAATGCACTGTCGCATATTCACAGTATTTCCACAACGCAAATTTTCCCTGCGTCCTGGACTTACCGAACTTTTTTTTTCCTGCCCCGCAGTAATGAAATTAATTTGTCTGGCTGCTCGCTTCCGTCCTCTGCCCCCCCCCCCTTCCCCACGTCAAAATGTTCTGTTTCCGCGGGAAACCAAATTAATGCTGTATTAAACTGTACTGCGCGAATAGATGAAACCTATTAACTTTTTGAACTAATGTAAATTAGTGGGTGCCCGGTTGTGCCGCTGACAATTAACGGTGTTCAAATCAAATTGTCTCATTTCATTACTGTATATCATTGTTAGAGTCGCGGTATTAATTATTCATGTTTTGTTTCGGCGACGTATCGAGTTCATGCCATGCACATTCCGAAACTGGGAATATATATTTATTTTGTCGGTACAATTGAAAATTCCTTGCCTCATTACAAGTTTCGTCATTTTTAATTGCACTTTTTTGCAACTAAAAAAAATATTATTTGTCTTGGTATTCGTGTACATTTCGTGAGAAATCGTTTTCAATAAAAAAATTTTACTTCGAGAAATGCAAACAGGTGGCTCATGGTGAAATACGGTTTAGGAATAGTTATAAGCATAGTATATCTTACAACCAGTTTTGCAGAGTTTAACAGCGTACGTTCTTCTGTGCATTGTGTTGTTATTGCGAGGAAAAAATGGCGATATGTCGCTGTCAACTTTAACCAGCTTCTGTCTAGATTTCGTGTGGCAGTGGTTAAAAGGGAAAAATTATGTCAAGACAGATTCTTTCGGGAACTGTTATATTGTATAACATGTCAACATTTGATGCAGTACTGCCGTGGCTAGAGACACTAACAGTATGCCATTCGATCGTGTACAATAATCCGTGCTGTCATCGTAAGTATAACCCGAGTTATAATTGTCAGCCAACTCGCGCGCAAGCTGTTGCCCTGTCATATTGTATTCTCCTTTATTTGTATTATAGTACTGTGATTGCTTGAATATTTGGAATTAAAGACTCCTGTTCGGACAGTGATATTTGTGTTGTTAGGATCCATAATCCTCCGGTATGATCTTTGAAAGAACTGTGCAATGGGAGTGCATGATTGGATTTATTTGCTTGGACATACTCCATTGCGAAACAAATGACTGTCAAAAGAAAACTAAAAATTAAAATAAGACAAGAAAACATAAATAAGCAGAGTATGCTTTAGTCATCAGGATACATACACAACATGAAATTCCAAAACTGGAATCTGGTCAGATAAAACAAGGAACAAACAGAAATTGAAAGAAATAACAAAAATAGTCGCACTCGTGTTCCTGAACCCTGTGTGTCTACCTGATGACGGGAACAGATTGCAGTTCCCGAAACGTCGTTCATACTGACTGTTTGGAAAACTACTGTGTTATATTTCGTCTCATCGTTTGTGTTGTTTGTTGTTTTTTTCTGTTTGTGTCCGACATCTTTGAGTTTTGTTTAGTCTCATCGTTGTGTCGTTTGCTGTATTTCTGTTTGTGTTTTTGTTTTCGTCTCATCGTTGTGTCGTATGTCAACTTTTTATATTTTTGTTATTTCTGTTATTTTCTGTTTGTTCCTTGTTTTATCTGACCAGATTCCAGTTTTGGAATTTCATGTTGTGTATGTATCCTGATGACTAAAGCATACTCTGCTTATTTATGTTTTCTTGTCTTATTTTTATTTTTAGTTTTCTTTTGACAGTCATTTCTTTCGCAATGGAGTATGTCCAAGCAAATAAATCCAGTCATAACCCTCCGGTGTAAACTATTTCGAGATGCATACTTAGCGTTCGGATGAGCGTATGATGATGATATTGCAGCTTGTGTTTATTTGGCTTTATTGGAAATGTTATACTGATCGTATGACTTTCTGTGCACTGACACAAGTCATGAGACCAGTATAGAATCATTCGACGTAGTGATGTTATTTATACTGTTGTATGAGTAAATTGACACTTTTTAAATGTATTGATTTACTTAGCTTAAATAAATATCCGTTCCGCGTAAAATTTGCCTACACGTCCTACTCTATTTTATGGATAATTGGTCACATAATATTGTATTATCTCAAATGGTGAATTTTTTCTCCGTTGTTGGTGTATGAAACGTTGATCTTGAGTGTCTCGAGTTAGACCAAAGACTTGACATCAGTAGTGATTCTCAGCCTTCTTTCTGCTCTTCTTACCTCGTCTTCCTTTCATTTGTCCATCCATCTTGCTTTACATTCCCTTGTGTCCACGTTTCCTCCAGCTGTACTTCTAATTTTTTTTTTCCAGTTTTCTCGTACTCTGCTGTCCTTTCCCGTGACCTCGGTCTCCTATCTCGTGTTCATTATAGCATGTTCTTGTGCTCCTTATACCTTGCCACTCACGTATCCTCTCCATACGATATTTATTTTGCGCTGCTTATACCCTTTTCCTAACCTTCAGTCGATTATTTTGATCTTCAGACACTTCTCCTAATCCTCTATTTTCCTTAATCTTCATTAGTCTCTCCTGATGTTTAACCCTCTCTCCTGATGTTAGTTTCCTCGCATGATTCTCAGCTCCCACTTTTGATACTCAGTTCACTCTCATGGTCCTCAATTTCCAATCTAATCCTCAGTCGCCTGCCCCTACAGATGCTCAACTCTGTACTTCTCTCTCGCTCATTTTTCTCCTGGTCTTCTTCTTCTCTCATGATTCCAAGTTCTCTCTTTATGAACCTCAGTTCTCCGCTTTTGATGCCCAGTTGTATCTCCCTGTTCTCATTCCCTTCTCATGTATCTCAATCCCCTCTCCTGATTCTGCCATCTCTCCTGGCATTTACTCCACGCTCCTGTGACTCAGTCCTCTGTCTTGATACTCATAGCCTTCTCTCCTGATCCTAGTGTTCCCTCGCACTCGAGTGTCACACTATCTAGAGGAGCTCCATGAAGCTATACAGGCAGGGCCCTTTCCTGTTCCGGGCGCGTCACTCGCGCACGCCTGTAGTTCGCTGTCGCTGATTCGCGGCACTCTGATCCACCGCCGATATTGCTTCGCTCCTCTGGGGCTCGATGGACTTAATTGAATCGGAAATTCGTCGGCGGCGGCGGCGCGCTCATATTTTGCCTGGCTTTGATGTGCCGCCTGATTAGCGGGAGTCCTCCACAGACGTGGCGCCGCCTCTCATCAGCTGGCGGCATTACCGTGTCCTCGCTAATTATTTCGCAATTAACTGCGACGTCGCCACTGCTTACGTTTTCCCTTCTGCTCCTGTCACCTCTTCCACTGTTTCCCGCGCGCGGGGAAATTAAAAAAGTGGCGAGAGGGCTGGAATTGGTTTTGAGTTCTCTCTTGTGTGTTTGTGACTGAGACTGTAAATATGTTTCTCTACCAGCGTGTATTCCGTATATAGGTAGTTCGAGATAAAGTAAACACTTTTGAATCCCATCTTGCCCAGACTAGCCTAATATTTAAAAAAATATTTGTTGAGAATTCAGATGTTAACTTTTTAGCATGGTGTAATCCATGTACTTTGTAAATTAGGTAGGTTTGATTGTAAGAAGAAGTGACAGGGAACTATAAATAATCTTAGAGGAAAAAGTAACAAGGGTTTCAAAATTACTCACTTTATTTCGAATCCTCTATGGTAAAGAACTTCTGTACAACGTATACCAGTGAATGTTATTCAGATTATTTGAGAGTCAGTTAGGTGTCTCAATTTCATGAAGCGGCAGAAAATATCAACCTTCAAAGTCTGTGCTGTAGTACTGTAGCTATTTTAGGCACAAATATGACGCTCTATTCTAGTCCAAATATGTGGGTGTTTCGTTTGTACTATCACAACTTATTAAATAACCGTTGGTTGTTTACTTTCTTAGAAAGCGTGGAATAATTGATTGTAAATCAGAGCACACATATATTTCGTGGTAAAAATGAAATGTTGAATGTCCATAATTTTATACAACCGTATTCAACTTACGAAACCTCATGATTAATGATACGGGTAAATATAGAGACATACAGTAATGAAATTATGTTGGTCCATGCAGGGATGCTGTGTCCAACGAGCACAGAGCCATCCCTGCCGCTCCTGTAATGATACCACCAATTATTTCGCCGGCAGCTGTATTTTAATCTCGTTCCCTCTTGGCAGGATTATATTCAGCGTTTCAGCACGGCCACTGCCTTTCTGCTCTCTTATCTTTTTTGTGTTGGTTTTTTTTTTTTTTTCACTTGGCATTGCAGCTTTTTTTAATACTTTTATTAAAAATTTAGGAGGTAGCTAATCTGACTTCTGATTTCGACTTTCCTTTGAATATTCACTGCTAATAATATTTCTGGAGCGGAAGATAGTTGCTGGATTTCTTGATTTTCTAAAGCAGTTCTTTAAATTAGTTTCTTGATGAATTTCCTGCGAAATATCTTAGCTTGTTTCTCGTAATGTTATTCCATTATAGAAACGAATTGTCGCAATAAAATCTGAAAGGAAGTGTTTCTGTAATATATTTCTTCCCTTGACGGTAATAATTCGGCATTCTATGGCTATAATATATACAAAAACATTCAGCCAGCCGCAGAACGTAAAATTTAAACAACTTGTTATCATTTTTATAACATGTTTACTGTATGAATTAAAGGTATTTCTAGAGTTCACAGAATTAGTTTGGTTAGAATACGTTGCTGAATTTCGCGTGGCACTTGTTTGTAGTACAATGTTGTTAATGCTGAGTTTATCTTTCCTGCCTTATTTTCATTCGAGCTGCTTTTCACTTTTTAGTTGTGTTAAAACATATTTGATTTATTGTTATTGGGGGTATAGTTACTTGTGTTTGTATCACTTTTATTTATGTTTGTATTTAATTTCTTACGTAGGTTTTTTTATATTTCTAATAAAATAAATAGTTCTAAAAGTACAATAGTTTTCTACCAATGTTAAACGTTTTAGTAAATAGAAAAAAATTCCGAAGAAAAATTGGTTGGCTTTCTCGCTTTCTCTCGTGTTTTCTATTTAAAAGTGGTTTGTTACGAGCATGTTATATATATATATATATATATATATATATATATATATATATATATATATATATATATATATATATATATATCATTGGTTGTCAGGTGCAACGTTTCTTAAGGTCGTCATTACGTTACTGTTAGCCCACCACCTTCAACTCTTTCCTTGAAAATAAAACCGTTTTTTATGGTGCGGTTATTAACGGATCTGTTGTGGATTGTAGGCATTATAGCGAGATGACTAACGTCTAACTGAAGTTGTTAGGGTAATACATTTATCTTTGCTATTTAATACTGTTTTATTAGATCTCGTATTTCATAAAGTTATTAAAATTGTAGTGAGGTTAGTATGTGAATGGGTTTTAATGGGGTAGCATGTTTTAATTACCATGTTAACATTTTTCAGACGTTTGTAAATTCAATTCTCTATGCTGTTCATTGCTGCAGTTATACTTCATTTCATATAAGTTTGGATTAATCTGACAGCAGCATATGGGCAATAGTTTGTAATATTTTGTTATTTTTGTCACTACACAAGACAAACTGTGCAGTACAAAAGCTTAAATGGATATTCCAGGTTCATTTTAGAGCTAAAAATGCCTTGCGTTGTGCAACAAATTACAAAATACTTAAAAATTGTTGCCCATAAGTTGCTATTAAATTGATCCAAACTTATATGAAACAGAGTATAGCTCATTTAGTAGTGGGCTTTTGCCATATATTCTAATGACAAATTGTATCGACATTAAATAGAGTCTTGACTTTTACTGGGAGTAAGCGTGTGGGTTAGGCGCCTGTCAATATATAATATGTATTTGATTAACATGCCAAAATTTAACGCTTGCATCTACGGTAGAAGATCTAGTAACGGGATCGTCAAACAGTTGTTATTTCAATTAGACATAACGCAAAACCACGCCAGTAGATTTCTGTTAATCGTGAAGAAAGTTGGCTAAAACAAAGGTAAAATGGTTATAGTTATGTATCGTTACAGTTTACATCCCCAATTTCGAAGGCTTAGGAAAGTACAAAAATATAGAACAAGTAATATTATACATGGTACATGGTCAATCACAAAAATACACTGAAATATAATTTAAACTTCTTTTCTACTGACGTGTCATGTCCTTGTAATAAACTCGAAATAATGCTAACTTGTTTTGTACAGGTGCAGTTTATCAGCCATTGCCATCGCCTTTGAAAGAAAGTCACGTCAGTTTCGTTCTCTCTCGTGGCATGGCATGCAATATATTGCACAACCTCGTGTGAATGGTTTCTGCCCACCAGAGGCGTTTACCATTGCTCCAACATAAAATTACAATTGTTATAAAATCTTCCCGAACATTTTCTCACTAGGATTTCTTGTTTCTATTAGTTCGTAGATCGAGCAGTTGTGATTTCGACAAGTTATATAAATTAACTTTGTAGATATCTGGACAATTTTGTATAGTTCTGAAGTATATTAGCGTCGCAAATTAAAATTAGAAATTCTTTCCCTTGTGTTTTTATTTAACTGACCGTTAACGGGAGTGTTACGTGGTACTAGGTACGCCATCTTCTTTCGTGTTTTGCAACCGGTAATCAATGAATAGTTAGTCATTACTATTTAGAGTACAGAACATTACTTTCGTGCCACATTTGCTCGTAAACTGTTCTCGTACAACATTTTGCCACTTACATTTTCCTCTCCAGTTTGGCTCAGGATTCGCGTGGTGTGCTATTACGAATTTATTTCTGAACATCCTGTATATGTGCCCTTTAAAACAGAAAAGGGCGAAATCCAGAAATCCAGAATTGCTGAACATGCATGGGAAAATAGCCACAACTAGTGTTGTCTCTTGTTTTTTATTTGTTGTACACTGTCCAATATTTATTTATTTTTTTTTTTTATTTTTTTTTTTCATCTTTTCTCATATTGGGAATCTGTTTTTTTTTTACTGTCTTTTGTGTTTGGGTGTTATCAAACTATTGATTGAATTCGATCTTTAGAATTCTTGCTTAAATATAAAAATAATTTTAAAAACTGACGAAGTTCCTCTGGGATTGTTTTGCTTACGTTTTGTTTCTTTTGTGTATTCAATTTGTATTTTGTCACTTTGTTTTTCAATACATGTTTGGTCAACAAAACATTATCAATGGCGTATGTGTGCAAACCAATAAATTCCAATCCTTAAAACAGAGCTGTACGATAAATGGCCGCAAGTCTGCAAGGCGTATTGTAATGACACGTCGAAATCTAAACCACATCATTTACTGGCTAAAAGACATTTGATTCCGATTCAGCGTTTGTTTCTCAATATGACTACAGTGCACAACGTAATATTTTCACGTTTGCTTCTTGTTTTATTTCTGTCGTCCCTGTGTTTTTGATGAATAGCTGCGTTGATACGTGCTTGACAAGAGAGTTCTCGAGCGTGACACGAGATATGCTGACCTGCACAACCCACGTGTATTACAGTGGAGAGGATTCGTGACAGCCAGAAAGTTGCGGTAGAAAGCTCCGGTTAATTATTTGCTGCTTTTATTACGACTCTATTCTCTCTTTGTATGTAACTGAAAACGCAATTAAAATTTGTGTGGTTCGTCCTAGTCTTTTATTGCACTTGAATTAAAAAAAAAAAAAAAAAAACGAATAATTCGTTTGCCGTCCCTTTTTGTATCTCTTCTTCGCTTTAAACCGTGCATTTTTAAGTTTAGTTTGTTGTTGGTATTTTTCTTCTTTCTGCCTGAAGGCATTTGAGATTTCTTCTTCTCTTTTTTTCTTATCACATGTTTTCTTCACTTCATTGTTTTGAGTCCATGTAACATTTTTTTATTTAATTTTTATTTATTTTCGTCCTTTTAAGCCTCCCGGAAAAACATTCTCTGCTATGACTGTATTCTTCTGTTCATTTATCGCTAGTAAACACGAAAATTAAACTGTTCTATGCAGCAACTTAATTTTAGACGTTGCATTTTATACAATCCTAAAGTTTCATTCTGACTGGATACGTTTTTGTTATTAATTTAAATATTATTCAATGATATTCGTCCACTCCTTCGAACATCGATCCCCACAGTTTATATCTCAACGTTTAATGTAATATTCATACGCAGTGTAGTATACAGGATGAGTCAGGATGGAGTGTGTTAATTTCGTGTGATGATAGCTCACGAAAAACCATGTCGAAAATGTGGTTTTCGATTTGTCCCTAAAGTGAAAATAGACTTCTAAATGACATTTTAATTAAGATTTCACATCTAAATAGTATTAAATAACGAAACTATGTTTAGTGCGTTATAAATATATTTACTACATTCTAAGTAATTAAGTTTGGTAATGTCATTGGCCCTTTTTTTTTTTTTTTTTTTTTTTTTTTTTTTTTTTTTTTTTTTTTTTTTTTTTTTTTTTTTTTTTTTTTTTTTTTTTTTTTTTTTTTTTTTTTTTTTTTTTTTTTTTTTTTTTTTTTTTTTTTTTTTTTTTTTTTTTTTTTT
>PNEQ01012204.1:0-26979 GCA_003012365.1 Medauroidea extradentata | reverse complement strand
TTTTCGAGAAAATAGTATGTAAAATTAATGTGTATTTGTAATGTAAATTAGTGTATTTTTGTAACGCCTGAAACATATACTGACATTACGACTCTCTTGCAAGGCGTGTAACCTAACTAATAGGCATGTTGTATTGTTGCGACGGATTTATCATCCAAGATATTGAAATATGCCCATTACTCCTCTCCCCCCTTCCCTAGGTCGAACGTGTTCTCAGGAATATTAACTTTGTTTGGATCCGTCTACAATCATTGGATGTCGGAAATTTCCCTGAATTTCTCTCCACGAGTTATTAATGTGCATAGAATAACAGTTTCACAATACATTGGGCCACGGCATTTTTCAGTACGTTAGTACTTTTGTTTCTCGGAAGCCTATTTTTTTGTTTTCGTTGGATAACTTCCTTATTTCAGTATATTAAAGCGGCATTGAACGCTGAATATTCCTGGACGTGTTGTGTGAAGATTTTTTTTAGCGTAGCTTGGACTACAATATAAAACCACGAAAAAATTAGTCGCGCGAGATAGCTATATGACTCAGATGTTCATCTCGCATCGGTAAAATCGTTTGTTGTATACCGAAACACTATGACGTCATTTTGTGCATTTATGAGTAGTGATTAATACTCATATTCAATCTCTACATTGAATTCTTCGATTTTTAATTTTGAGAAGGAAAATGCGAAAGTTGTGATAGTGGGTTGTATTATATTTACCCTGCATGGCAGAAACATATAAGTGACATATTATTAACCTTTAATTAAACTGTGATTTTTTTAAAAGAAAAAATTTTTTACGAGTAACTTGCTTGACTGACTATGAATTAGTTATATTTTTTAATATTCCTGTTGCGATGTTTGTGGTACAATGAGGCAAATAGAATTCCGTGTATTACTGTCAATTTCCACATATTCCTTCTCAGAATCTCAATTTAAGTGAATAATCACGTAATTCAATATGGCATGCGAAGACGAGCCTTTAAGGTAGGGTGAACAGTTGTTCATTAAGAAACAGATTTATTTTGAAGTTGTTATTGTCGTAATACCTGTAGTAAGTCTACATTTTAGAAACGCAGGAAGCTCAATATTGATAACCTTGGACGGTGACATCTGAAATTCTGTCAATACATATTTTGTACTCTAACGAACTTAACTTTTCAGAAATGAATCTAAAACAAACCTACCCCGTAAAATGAATAATGCATGACCGTATGTTATTAACTAGATTTTTCCCGTTACAAGGTTTGCAGAAGGTGTATAGATATTTTTCACATTATCATGCTCTATGTTATTCCGTTGATCTGACATTTGGTGAAAAATGAAATGGATTATGTTATTTGTTTTCTTCCAACAAATTTCAGGTAGTACGGCAGTAATATGTTATTTACAAGGCGTGTACTGACATGGGAAACCTGAAAACATCAGGGGATTTTTCTTCGGCTGATATTGAAGTTAGCAGAATGTTGTTTTTAGTTTATTATCCTGACAACTGCACGGGCTTGGATTTTACTGAAAGGCGTATTTCGTTTTAGGCATTGGCATTGGAAAATACAATCAAAACTCATCTTGCAGTTTTTCAAACTGTGCAAGGCATGTGAAGTAAACAAAGTTGAAATTTCTGTATAATTTGTGTGAATCTGAAGCAAGTTGAGTCACTGCAGAGAATTAATGGGAGCTTCTGTTTACATTTTTTTTTTTTTTGCAAAAGTAGGCCTATGTGTGAAATACTTTGAAAATTATCTTTATTATTCAATTACTCTTTGTTATACTTTGAAATATGTCGATATTATGTTACGTTTAGGTTTTACATTTTGATGATTCTTCGTCTTGTTAAAAAAACATCCTGGGATAATTCTATTTTTAGACCTGGAAAACCTGGAAAAATCAGGGAATTACATTTGCTATATCTAGTAGACATCCTGTAGAAGGTGCAGTAGACTAGCATTTAGAACATGAAATGTCAGGAATGTTGCTACGCTCTCGGCATTGTTTGTAGCGGGGAAAATACGGTATATTAAAATGGCCGCGCACAATTCCCCTTAACAAGAATGTTTGAAGTTAATGTCTCAGTCACAGGCACAGGGGATGAATGCAGTCGTAGGTTTATAAGCTTACAGACCCTAGTTTCATAAGACGAGCTTCATTAGCGTCGCGCCGTCTCTTGGCTCATTTACCTCTCGACGCTCTTTAATTACAGTACTATGCAGTCTACGGCTGTGTTGTCGAACTGCCATCAGCAGCTTGGCAACACGGCACTGGATCGCCGCCTTCTCATCTGCATAACGAGCTCGGAATTAAAAAGGAGAATGTTTTGGGCGAGCGCTGTTGCCACGTTTACTGCCGCCTCGCTCATCAGCGACGCTGTGGCTACGATACTGAGATGCAGCTGTGGTTGGGGCAGTTTTATATCTCCCGCGTCAAACAACCAGGGCTCTGGTTCGAAGCAAGTTGTTCAACTTAGTCCTACTTTGTGGTTTGTCGCAGGCGCAGTTGTCTTAACATTTTTCGGCTCGGTTTCAGTCGCCGTATAGAATAATTTTATAGTTCGTTTTTTTTTATTTTAATTAGAAAAATTTAAAAATGCGATTATACAGAAAATTCTGTTTACTTTGTATTATAGTACAGACATCGTGATTTAGTTGTTGCCATATAAATATACCGTAATATGTTGCTATATAAATATACCGTAATATGTGTGGCAATTTTTTTTGTTTTGATAGTTTGCCCGACTGATTAAGACCTAACTAGAAATTACTATCTCAATTGCCATACTTGTACTGTAACGCAACGTAAATACAATTTGCGGTATAGTGGCCGGGTTAACATTTTTCTTCTCAGAATTAAAAATATATATATATATATATCGAAAAATAATAAAATTTAATATGTTGAGGGAAACCGAGCCTTACGTGCCAGGTCGCTTCCTGATCTAGACGGTTATTGGTTTTTTTTTTAGGAGAAATTTTGGAAGGATTTATTACTCTAGTTAATGCGTTGTACCTCTGCAAAACTGGTTATTCTGTGTTGTGGTTGTATGTTTGTTTGCGTACACATAATGTACATGAATATAGTATATACATACGTAATGTATTGTATAACCTTGTATAATTGGTTCCAGATAATGTGAGTACTTTTGAAACCAAGTTATTTTTTTTTTCTTTTCAAATAATGTATACTTTTCAGCCACTTTTGAATATAAATAACGCAAGCCAAGTAAAAATGAAATTGTACAGATTGTACGACACTCAAAGAAAAACGTCTACAGTAATAATAAATATATTTTTAAAATTTTTTACTCTAGAAAAAAAGCGCTCACCTTATCGCGAAACACATATGCTGTGTTTTTGTGTGACTGTAACGTATATATCAATATGTGTGCCTTCCGGCCATACTTCAGTTTCATTTTTATTATTGTAACTTATTTAGTCATTGAATGGAATGATTTTAAATAGATAATACATTCCTTAGAGTGGATTAAATTTTTTTTCTACGGTAAATGAAGTATGTATATTTCAAGCCATAATGACACAGAATTAGGTAGTTAATTTTGTGATTGTGTAACAGAATCGTCAGGTACTCCGAAATGCTTCGTGTCACATTACTATGAAAATATTAATTTTTTTCCGTCATAATTTTATGTTTCTCGTACTTAACTGAATTATTGAAGGGAATCATATCTTAATTTGCGCGCCATCATTTATGTGGAGTTATAGTAATATTAATATTTGTGTCAGGTCAGTGACGGAGCATGGGTAAAGGAACTTCTTCCAAGACGGTAAATGTTTCTATTCCCGCGACGAAGACCTGAATGTCTTGTAGTTTTTAGCGTGTATGTGTACTGAGGGCGCGTGTTGCCATGTCCCTACGCGGTGGTTTGCGTACTGACGGCACGTGTCGCCTTGTCCCCTTGCGTTGGGCTAGTGTACTGACGGCACGTGTCGCCTTGTCCTAATGCGGCGGGCAATTGTACTGACTGCGCGTGTCCCCATGTCCCGAACAAGTGTACTGACGGTGCGTGTCGCCATGTCCCTACGCAACGAGCAGGTATACTGACGGCGCGTGTCGCCATGTCCCCATGCGGCGAGCAGGTATACTGACGGCGCGTGTTGCCATGTCCCCATGCGGTGGGCAATAGTACTGACTGCGCGTGTCCCCATGCGGTGAGCAAGTGTACTGACGGCGCGTGTCGTTATGTCCCCATGCGGTGGGTAAGTGTACTGACGGCGCGTGTCGCCATGTCCCCATGCGGCGCGCTAGTGAACTTACGGCGTGTGTCGCAATGTCCTAATACGGCGGGCAGGTGTACTGATAGCGCGTGTCACCATGTCTACATGCGGCGATCAAGTGTACTGACGGCGCGTGTTGTCCTGTGTTGCAGATCCGCCCGAGATCACGCTACGGCCACGCGACCAGCAGGTGAAGGCCGGGGGCATCGCTGCCTTCTACTGCGTGGCGCGGGGCGACCCACCGCCTGCACTGCAGTGGCGCAAGAACGGCAAGCGAGTGTCAGGGACACAGTCGCGCTACCTGGTGCACGAGTTCGCGCCGGGTGGGGCGCTACTGCGCATCGACCCTGTGCGTAGCGGCCGCGACAACGCCACCTACGAGTGCGTGGCGGAGAACGGCGTGGGCGACGCCGTCAGCGCTGAGGCCAACCTACGAGTCTACGAGGGTGAGTACTAACTGTGATTTATGCTGCCCCACCATCTGCTTCTTCACGTGAATATGTTCTCTGCCAAGGAGTGTGCTGACCCATAATGCGGGAAAACGAGTATCGTAAGCAGCGGTGACTTAGTGGACTGGACGCGTGAGCCGTGTGGTACGGAAAGAGTTTTTTCTTGTATAACTATTAAAAATGTTTACAGTGTGTTTATTTACGAAAATGTGACACACTTCAAGCTGTGTCCGTATGATTTAAAAAATGCTCTCCCCTTATTAAAACCATGATTTCCAAGCTCCTCAAAAGTGCTAAAACGTACTTTTTTTTTTACGTAGCTGTAGCTGAGAAAATATCAACCGTAATCAGGAAACCAAATCATAGAAATTTGCATTGGACTTTACCACATACTTTCCACAGATAAAATAACAAGGTCATCGCTTGAAGTCTAGTTGAAAAACGGTTTCTACGTAAACACTGCACGCTAGTTCAGTCCTTCGCGCCTAGAGGCGATGAGGTGTTGGACGGACGTGTTATATTCGACTTATCGTCTTCCCCGTTTCCGTGCCTCAAACGTAAAAGGAAAGCTACTGCTACCGTCCACTAACTCTTAAGGATATTACAAACTTTATTTATCGCATATATAGTAGCCATGAAAAAGTAATGTACTTGCGATAAATTCCGAATAAGTAATATCCACGTGACATTTAGTGAATATTTATTCACGGTTGACAGTTATGGAATATGAAATAGTGTAAAAGAAGCTTCAAAGTCGCCCCCGCTTACGGTACCACTGCAGTTGTATCTTTGCAAGCACCTGTGTTCCTTAAGGTGGCCGCCTAGGTTGACGTTATTTGGCTCATTCGAGGTCCACAACTGTGGAAGCGGTAAGAGCGATAGCACGCGTCATCATAGTTACGTGATGTTCTCACCGATAGATCGCCTCTATGAAGCTGTCCTCTCATTTTATGGCGTAATATTAAAGACAATGTTGTGTTGTTATTTTTGAACGATTTTTGCCATGGGGGCAAGTTACAAACTAAATAAGTATTTTAGACACACACCATTGCTACAAATGGTGTGTCACAGAAAACTTGAGAATACACACAGACAAACGTATAAATACACAAACAAAATGACTTTTATTGGAACAGGCAAACAAAGGTAAACACATACAATTCCACAAGGAATTGGTTCGCTTTTTTGGTGCTTGGGTGCTCGTTTTTTTTTTCTTGTAGTCACTGACTGAATTCCTTGTGGAATTGTATATGTTTACCTTTGTTTGCTAGTTGCAAATAAATTCATTTTGTTTGTTAACTTATCTGTTTGTTTGTGTGTACTGGCTGGTTTTCTGTGAGACACCATTTGCTGCAATGGCGTATGCCCAAAATACTTCTTTAGTTTGTATAATGTTGTATTGTATATGATTATATCTTGATAAAGGTTCTGCGTCATGTTTTTTTATGTGTAGGAATGACCTTGATTAAAAACAAATTTTCTGTTCTTTCCGCCCAAAAATAAAGTTTTAAAGATTTCTAGAGGACGTTAGGTACGCACATAAGTGCCGTTCTTTGAGTGTTAGCCTAGTTCTTAGCAGGAATCACCCACGAGGTTTAACAAATTTTTGAGTAAACGTCTTGGAGCCGAAAATGTATACCGGTCGGCGTTCTGCACAGGCTGCCACCTTAACATATTCAACAATATTCTTGACCGTTATACACAATACATGGAACACAAAGCTGCATATTTCAACGTACTAACGTACTGTTTGCTGTACCGACTTGTTAAGATGTTTTGCTGTAGTTACTTTGCGTGCATACAACATAGCCCAGGAACCCTATGCCCGCGGGCCAAACGCTGGCCCGTCACTGCATTTGAAATGGCCCACCAAAAGCTGATGCATTTGCACTATATTTTAAAGTTTTTACACTGACAATATAAATATTAACGTAATATTTTCATATTTGACAATGCTGTGAAGAGAGTTTTCGAACTTCAAGAGGATAATGAACTGAAAATATATTGAATAATTTTTTTATAAAATACCTCTCAGTTCAAATAAAAAAATAGTTACGTAAATGTTGAGCTCATATAAAGTTGCCAATGTGAAAGTTATTTATTGTGACCCGGGACGTGATTTGATCCAACTTTTCGGCCATAGTATTGAAAAGGTTGGCTGCCCTTGCTATAGCCTTTAATTTTTCCAGAACTAAAATTCTTCTAGTTGGACAGGCGATCCGTTTGTTACGAAGTTCTGATAAATTGCGTTATTGAATTAAAGATCAGTGTATGTAACTAGCTTCTTAAACTGGTTTGTGTTGGAATTTTCATAAGCAACAAAATTTTATTGTGGAAATTAATAATTAGAACCACTAATTTTTTGTGAAAATAATTTTGCATTTACTTCTTTCAGTGCTTACATGAACATCTGCAACTCGCTTCATAATTATGGGCAGTGTGGGTTTGCCCGTTCATTTGACTGTGTCAATCAGGATAAGGTAACGGGTATACCACACGTCTGTGATCTGTGGATGGACCACAAAGATGCTGTGAGTTAAAAATGTCATATCACTGACCATAAATCAGAGCTTGCATACGTGCACGTAAAGCAATGGAACAAACCGATGCAAGATAATTTTTCCCAAGAAGCTGAGTATCCTATCTCTCGTGAAACCAGCCTCGTCGGTGAACAAAATATTCCCTGTGAATGTATGTCTTCAGCATAGGCGCAACTAGAATGGACATTTGGGGAGGGCACAATTCTGTGAATACAGTTATACTCAAGCAACCCCTACCTGTAATCAGTAACGTAGTCAGAATTTATGAATTTCAGACGGGGAAGGATGGCTATCCTGCGAATATTATAACCCACCACATCTTGAAGCGGGGGGTCCAGGGTCTTCCCCCGGAAAAATTTCGGATTTCAAGGTGCAAAATATGTAGTGCTATTTTAGCAGTTTTCATTGCTAAACGTTGAATATTCTACTGGTAACAGTATCACTGTTTGTTCAGTGTTAAATTAATTGTAATTTTTAAGACCTTGGTTGGCTATTTATTTGGGGGAGGCCTGTGTCCTAGTGCCCCCCCCCCCCCTCCTAGTTGCGCCAATGGTCTTCAGTATAACTTTGTGAGTGAGCAATTGCTCATAGCAAGAGATGATGGTTTATCGCGGGAAAACTTGACTTTTGCTGGGTTCCAACGAACGTTCGTCTTTTAAAAAGATTACTGGTTTACGCTTGTTTGTAGAGCTGTTGCCCTATTTCACTGAGCCTATTAGATTCCCGCTATTGTAATATTTTATGCCTATTTTTGGACTGCAGACAGCTACGTTGTGTCAGACATATAACACCCAATTATGCATGTCGCAAGAAACCACAGTGTTTTCAAGGGTATGTTGGCACAACACATTTTCGCGATGTACCATCATTAGAGATGGTTAGAGACCCGGAAATTTCGCGAATCCGTTTGAGTAGACGTTAGATTTCAAACTCCTATACACGTTAATTACTTTCGCGATTGGCACACAGTTACTGAAACTCTTCCTTGAGGACTGCGAACCAGTAGCAGAGCTGCATGAAAACACTCACAGACTCTCGCGCTACCTTGTCACATGTACTACTGGCCACTCACTGGAGCAGCAGACAATGTACAAGTATCTGAGGACATAGTGTACTTAGGACAGTCTTGCGGGATCATTTCAAGAGAATTACAGGTTAACTTTCAAGAAGTCTGTTGCAATGACTCTGCATGACAAAGTAATGAAATTTTCCTTTATTATTTACGTCAAGCAGTTTACCAAGAATATATCCTAAGCTTTGCCGAAGAGAAAATTTTGAAAATTCTGTTTTAATAAATGTTACGTCTCAAAAACTGAAAGTACAATATAATTGTCCAACACTCCCCAAGAGTTGGTGGACGGTAGATTTCTCTTCACGTTTGGGGCACAGAAACGGGGAAGGCGATATGTCGAACATAACACGTCCCTTCAAACACCTCATCGCCTCTAGGCGCGAAGGACTAAACTAGCGTGCAATATGTTCATAGAATGTGTTTTCAATGGGACTTCAAAGCGTTGACCGTGTTGCAGGTTTCTATGGCTTAGTTTTACGATTACGATCGATATTTTCTCAGCTGCAGTAACGTGAAAAAGCCATTTTTATCACTTTTGAGGAGCTTGGGAATCATGTTTTTAGTAATCGGACGGAATTTTTAAAATTATTGCGACACATTTTGAAGTGTGTCTTCTTTTCTTCGATAAACGCATTGGAAACATAGTTACACAAGAAGAAATACATTCCGTTCCACACTACAGCATGGCTGACGCGCCAGGTCCACTAAGCCGATCACCGGCCATGAAGTTTCAGATGTGCACACAATGCATCGAATTGTTGCCATATTCTTATAACCGAAAATCAGTGTCTATATGAGAAGTAGGTCTTGGTTGAAGGGGTGTCAGCGGTGCCTCCAGTCCAGTGCGAAGAGCGGATATCAGCTAGGTTTGTACACTTGTTCCTCATCGATCGTGCGAGCCCTTGGACAGGTCTGTCGTCCGTCGTCAGACGTGTGTCTGTCCTCTTGTCACCTGCCAACACTCTTCCTGCCACTACACTGTCAGCTAGGACCTATACAGCTGCCGCACGACCGTTGTTGCAGTGTACTAGGAGACAGTTTTTATAAGAGATACTACTAAACAAGCGTTTGATATATTTATCTATGAAAATAAACCACACTTCAAACTATGCTTTTTTGTGTCATGCTTAGAATCATGGTTCCGGGACACCTCATTGTGGCCAAGAACGGTTTTTTCAGACTGCTGTCATGTAAAAAATACCAACTGGAATCGTAAAACGAAATAAGAGAACCATGTTCTGGACTTTACTTTGCACCTTCCATAAATAAAATCGTAGGGTCACCGCTTGAAGTCCCGTAGTAAAAAGACAGCAACCAAAACACTGCGCGCCGTTTCCGCGTCCCGCACATAAAGGTGACACGGTTATTGACGCACCAGCAAGTCTAGACCTTATCGCCTGCCAGTTTCCGTACCTCAGAAGCGGCATCTAGCGCCCGCTGTATAGGGCTCTTAAGAGCGCCGCCTTACCCGCGCGTGAGAGGCTCAAAAGCGACGGAGCTGTAAGGTCGAGCTTGAAGCGCGCATCAAATGTCACGTCGCCTCAACGAGCCAAGCGCTGAACTAGCGTGCAAGCTTCCCGCCTAACGGTTTTCACTATGGAAACTAAGCGGCGACTATATAATTGCATTGGTGGAAAGTCTGCAATTAAGTTCAGTGCAGGTCGCAATCTGAGTTTTACATACATCCGGTTAGTACATTTTGAATTACGTAAGTCTGAAAAGGCCGTTTTTAGCCATTTTGGAGGGCTTAGAAACAGTGTTTTTAATAAGCATATAGTGTCTTAACAATGAGGTTCCGACCTTGTCTGAAGTTTGTTTTCTTTTCGTACGTTGGCACAATCGGCACACGTGGAATATTTTCGTAGAAAAAACCTGTTTACGAACACACTGCAATGCATTTGAAGCATGGAGTAGGCGGCCGCCTTAAGGCGCAGTTTCCGTCGCTACATTCAATTCGCTTTTTTAAAATTCTTACATGAAAAAAATTTGAAATATTCACTATAGCGTGAGTTTTGTTTACCTTGTGCTGAAGGAATTTAACACGTATTTAGGCCACAATCAACTGGGATAATCAAGGAAACAAAATAAATTCCTGGACTAATGAGTGAATGAAGGTAAAACTATGTTGGCAGCTCTAAATTCCCTGGACAATTAAATGGGATCCACAGTCTACCTATGAAAACTACGTCGACAGAGGTGTACAAAAAATTTCATTCGTCCATTAAATAGATAATAACTAGACACACAGGAAAATCGCAAAAATATTTAACACAGTCTCCAATAAACTGTAATATTTCAATCATGACATGTGTGAACAGTTTTTTTTTTTTTTTTTTTTTGCAAATCACACACGTTCTGTGTTAAAACTGTACAGTTCTAATCGGGTCTGTTGAAGAGGGACACAGTGCTTCATGTATGCGACAGACAATATAGGCGTTTAAGGACCGTAAAATCTTCTCACATCTGCGGTTAGCATAAGAACCTTAATAATCCAGTCAGTGAAGTAGACACGAGTTACGAAGTGTTTTAATGCAACCTCCGTTTAGTATTTTCTTGAAACAAGGTATCTTTTGTTGTTGTAGATGTTTTTGAATGGTGTTTACTGGGAAGTTTAAGTGGGGACATTGGAACTCTGGGTTACTTTGCTCCGGCAGACAGACGTCAGACGTAGAAGTATCTCGTCGTGGACCGCATGTCTGTCGCCGGAGTGGAAGGAGACAGCGAGAAGGAGCGCAAAAAGGGAGGATGAGCCATAAAAGAGATAAATTTGGAAGTTCCGCAAGTTTAAGTGGCGTTCGGAGCCGCGATAATCAGAGATAAAAGACAGGGGGAGGGGGTCGGGAAAGGGTTTTGGAAATTGAAAAAAGAGGCTGGCGCGTCGCTCGGGGACGACGGGGTTGCTTTGCGACTCTCGACCCCTTGACAACTTCTGTAGCCGTCAGGGAAGATAAATGATTCATGCATTCCTTGCCGCGTGTTTCCCTTCCTTCCATGCCGCGGTTTGCCTACGAGTTTGTTTTCCTTCTCGGAGTTGGCCCTGCCAGTTCTCATTACGCCTAGCGATCCCGCGGAAGAAAATTCGCGTGGAAAAGGATTCCCTTCCTCGAGAATATACATAGGATATACATATATTTATCTGTTCTGAGTACCAGTTAAACTAGACACCATAGCTCGTACACTTGTCAAAGGTCTGGCTCTTTCCATCCTTGTGTACATTCCTGCCGGATGCCTTTACTTTAACTTGATGGTAAGGGACTGTGGATTTTCGGAGGAAAAAAAGTGTTGTACCACTTTGTTTCAGTGTCTTACGTGCGCACCTGCATCTCTGCTTTGTGGTCGGTGATTGGATGCCGTAACACCCAGCGCCTTGAGGTTAAACCCGTAAATCACAGACATGATGTGTCGCAGTTATCTGTATACTGATTGGCACAGTCAAATGAATAACGCACGAAAGACTCTGGTCAATAGTCATGAAGTTGAGCTGCAGGTGTGCACGTAAGGCACTGAAACAAAGTGGGGCAAAAATCTTTTCACCAAAATTTCCTGTCCCTAGTGATCAGCAAGCATAACTCCAAGACGCATAGAGTTAAAAATATCCAATCATTGGCCATGAAGGAAAGCTGGCGGTGTGCGCGTAAGGCACTAAAGTCCACTAGCTGCTACTCAGTGGAACAGTAGACAATTAACGAATATACAGGGCTTGAATATGAATATTGCTATGGATTCTAGCCTGCAGGTAATTGAATTCGCGAAATTTTCCAGTCCGTAGCAATGGGGCGAAAATTTTTCCACAAAAATGCAGGGTATCTATTTTTGGTTAATATTCAGCCAGCAATTACGTCACGCCATGAGGTTCCCGCATTCTACACGACTCAAAACATGTGCGAAACTCTTTGCGAGACGCCTATCTCGGAGTGAATGTAAATGCGAGAGTTTATCGTGCAATGTGGATCTTGAATAGGATCAGAAGATAGAATATTCCTTCGGTTTCGGTGCGATGTCCCGCTTGTCGGACGGAAGGAAGGATTCTGTTAGTCGCTGTGCGTTGATCATGTGACTAGCTGTATGCCTAAAGTCACTGAAATATATTTTGCACCACTTTGTTTTAGTATATTACCTGCGACTCTTTTCGTGGCCCATTGGCAGTGCGGCTTTGTGCAGGAGAGGTGCTCATTTACTGTGCCATTGAGAACAAGGTTACAGTGACTCCTGACTCCACTAGTCTGTTGATTCGCAGGTAGAAGTCCACGACGGCGAGAGTTAAAACATCCCATCACTGACCACGTGACAGTGAAGCAGAGTTGCAGAAGTGCATACAAGGCATCTAAACCAAATGGTGCAAAATTCAAATCAGAGGATTTATGTATACCTGTCATTAGATATGCGTGTAAATCTATTGACCTGTGATGTGAGGAATTTAGCGAGACGTTCGTAGCAATCATGAATTTTTTTTTTTAATTCGTGTTCGTATTGCCTTTTTTAAATTAGGTTATGCCACGTGTAACTACTTGCTCTTTAAATGAAGCGTTCCCGAAGCGTTGCCACATGTAACAATTTTTCGTGGCTCAGTGGCAACGCTGCTTCAATCATTCTAGGAACAAATTGCGTTGTGACGTACCTACATTTGCAGATTGTGATATATTTTCTCCAAATTTTAACTCCATACTTTTTAATTAAGGGCGCTGCTGCAGCGTGCTTCCAAGTGCGTTGCAATGTGCGGGGAAATACGTTTTCTAATTTTCCACATGTGCCCGTTGTGTTAATGTAAAAATGAAAACACTTCGGACAAGCACGGAGTGTCATTGTTCAGACACCATACTTATTAAAGATACTGTTTCCAAGCCCTCCAGCATAGCTAAAAAAATTGGTTGTCTGTAAAGTCGGTTTACTGACTATAGTTGAACGTGACAACGTGTTAAGAAAATACTGATGGAATGGTATCATTTTTCAAAAGAAAATTTTAATTTCATTTGTTTAATAGCTTTGGATGTATATAGAGAAGGAAGTAATTGGAAATCACAATGAAATTGATCAAGTTATATTTATTTGTACGCATAAATACAATTATGTCAATTTTATTTTTTACAATTTAATAGTTTTTACTCCACGCAGACGCATCGCTCACTCAAGTAGGAGAGAGACGGATGTCGAACGCTGCCGAACGCAAAAGCCGATTGTACTTCTTTGTCGCTTGTTCCGCGCTCTCGCTTGCACTTCAAGCCTTACATGGAACGCCTCAGAGCGAAGTAACGCCGCATGAGTCATGTTTTTTCGTGCGTGCAGCCGGCTCTATCGAATTATAAGACGTTGTCACGTCAAAACGACCTTTTCAGACTGCCGTACTTCAAAATGTACTAACCGGATGTATGTGAAACCCGGATGGAAATGTGCACTACTGTAATTTGTTACAGACTTTCCACTAATAAATTGGTAGGTCTCCGCCTGAAGTCTCATAGTAAAATTGATAAGGGGGATAAGGAATATTGCACACTAGTTCAGCGGTTGGCTCGTTGGGGCGATGCGGTGTTTGTTGTGCCCTTCTAGGTCGTCCCAATAGCGCCGTCTCTTCTGTCAAACTCTTACAAATTATATAGGTAGGGAAAGCAGTATTTCGCTAGTTGAACAACCTGCAGGTTACAATACTCTGTGCTATGTATACTCAATCCCCGACGTGCCGGACGATTCCGCTGGTCGGCGGGTTTTCTCGCGGATCTCCCGTTTCTCCCGCCCATTCATTCCGGCGCTGCTCCATACTCACCTCATGTCACCCTTCCCCAGCGCTAAAAGACCTCGATGATGAGCGCTGACTAAAATCTCTCGCTCACTCAATCCCCGACCATTTGTCCACTAGCTGTTACTCAGTGGAACAACAGACAATGCATGAATAAACGGGGCTTGAGTATACATAACACGGTGGGTTCTAACTTGCAGGTTGTTGAACATGCGAAATATTCCTTTCCCTATATATAGCCTATAGGTAGAGATGATGGTATATCGCGAAAATGTTTTGTGTCAACATAGCCTTGAAAACACTGACACAACGTAGCTGTCTGCAGACCAATAACATGCATTAAATATTAAAATAGCGGCATTCTTATTGGCACAGTCAAATAGGGCAGTAGCTCCAAGCCAGTAATCTTTTGATAAGTTGAACGTACGTTGAAGCCTAGCAAATAGTCAAGTTTTCCCGCGATAAACCATCATCTCTACCTATAGGTAATACTTTCCCATTAAGGGCGCGGTCTACCGCAATTTTCATCATCACTATTTTATTTTGTATTTGTACCAGATATTTTTTTTCTTGTTTTAGACACAAAATGTGACTAAATTTGGCTCTTATGAAATTTTTTTATCTCTCATAATTTTCGTGTAATGGCTTATTAAAGTCATATTTTGCATGTTTCCGTTTTAACGACTACACTAAAACCAACTGATATACCGAACTCAAAAAAAATCACAGTGGATAAAAACATTGCAGGCTACAACTACATGCTCATAAAATTAAAGAATAAACATTATTTGTATTTTTAAAACAAATATTGAACTTTTTAAATTTTTATTTTTAGTTTCAGCAATTTTTTAAAATTCAAATAATTTTTATTCTTTAATTTTATGAGCATGTCATTGTAGCCTGCAATGTATTTATCCATTGTGATTTTTTTGAGTTTGGTATATCAGTTGGTTTTAGTGTAGTCGTTAAAACGGAAACATGCAAAAATATGATTTTAACAAGCCATTACGCAAAAACTATGAGAGATAAAAAAATTTCACAAGAGCCAAATTTAGTCACATTTTGTGTCTAAAGTAAGAAAAAAAATATCTTGTACAAATAAAAAATAAAAAAATGGCAATGAAAATTGCGGTAGTCGCGCCCTTAACATAGTATTTTTTCTGTCCCATTGTTTCGTACATGCGCATATCAGATTAACAATTTTACTATTTTCGCTACTTACCCAAGTAAAATGCAAACTGTACGAATGACGTTATTTACAATTAAAGTAAACGTATTAGGTTACATAATAGCATGTTTGTTACTTCACTTAAAAATTATTATTTTTAATGCAGGTACACAAAGCTATGAAAAAAATTTACGTTCATTCAATAATTTTTTTTTTTTAGACAAACTATTTTTACTTGATATTAGAAAAGTGTAATTCTGTAGCTTAAACATTTACTTTCCCTCAAAATTGTTACTGCTTTCACTTCAATTTATTTCGTCCGTATCGTTTGAGTAGTTTTTAATTTCAGTAAGTAGCGAAAATAATCAAGTCGCTACTTTGGCGTGTGCTTGTAAGAAAACTTTGGAACGGGAAAATATTTTATATGTTGGAAATTATTGTTAATGGATGTGTTTGCAACGGAAAATGTGTAATTTTTTAATTGTATTAGGTTGCTCTTAACCAAGCAGAATCTTAAAGAGTCTTAAGGTGAAGTTTTCATGTGCACTCACTTTTTTTTTCTGGAGAGGGAAATGTAAGGAAGCTCATGTCGCAGTATGGGGCAAAATTGGGCTTGACGTCGTAACACTCCTGTCTTCCCAGCCACGCCGTGTTTCGCACAAATGTGTCTCTTGAGGTCTGTCAGGGTTCCATCCTTTTCCATTTTTTCTCTCTTCGTGTTTTTTGCTTGTCGCTTTTTGTACTTGTTCACGTTCTCTTGCGGGTTTTGTCCTTTAATTTTTGTCCTTTATTTTTGACCTGAATTTTTTTCAATCATAACTGTTTACACATTAGACTGTCGTGTTTAAGTTTTAAAAAGTGTTAGATTTTGATTATGTGTGAATAATAAACAAGACACATTCAGACAAATGTTTGTATCAACACAGAAACATTATTCTGAGCGACATTGTATGCCACATAATTGGGACCCGTAATTATATTGTCAGTGAAATAATTTTATTTTTACCTTTTAACTACAGTTTTTTAACAAACCAGAAATCTGGACAATCTGTTAATTTCCATAAAGAAACGTTTTTCGATTGGTGAATACTTTTATCAACCCCGTTGTAAAGGCATGTACTTTATATTCTTGTGGCGGAATCGTGGGGTATAAAACCTGTTTAAAAAGTGAATTTGGCTAAAATAAAAAGTACCGTGATTTACTGCGGTTTACAACAACACGTAATTCTTATCAAATTTCAGAAATTAACACACACACGAAGACTATAAACTTAAATTAATATTAAGGACGTTGGACCCGTAAAAATTCAAAATTTTATATTTGTGCCAAACACTAGTCAACTTTTACACATCCCATGACATGTCATTTCCCCAAATAAAAAAAAATTAGGTCCCATGGTTTTAGCATCATCACCTATCAAAGTCGCTAAATGGCAGTTAGTTGCAGGTGGAGCCAAGATAATAAAAAATAATTAACTTGCAGAAACAAGATAATTCATACTAATTTTTTAATGATGTGAGCTACTTCAAGACACTTTTGTGAACACAAAGCGATAAGTTTTTGTATTTTTTTAAAATTTATGAAAATGAGTAAATTTTTGCATAATTTTGACTTTTGGCTACTACTGAAATTTTCAAAACTAACTTTTGTCAACCATGTCATAAAATGCATTGATACACTGACTATCAGTTACTGTAATCTTGAATTTATTAGTTAGTTACTTTTTTTTTTTATTTTGGCTACATCGCAATGGCCATTTTGTGACTTTGATGAGTGATTATGCAAAAACTATGGGGCTTAATTTTTATTTTTTTTTATTTTGGGAAATAACGTGTTATCTGATGTGCAAAAGTTGAACAGTGTTTGGCACAAATATAAAAAATTAAATTTTACGGGTCCAACGCCCTTAAATATTAAAAATTTAATATTCCACGTATTTAAAATGACTAAAAAGTGCAAAATTACCTCTTTTTTACAAAAATCCTTGGAGTGTACAAATGAGAGGTCGTTGAGTAAACACACACAACAGTTCATACCATTTGCAGTTCAATAAAATTGTTAGTGACAAAATGTTACGGGTGGCACATATGTATGTTCGACATATCTGTTATAGTTTGGCACGTACTTCCGTGTCCTATGTCGCGTCATGGCTCCGAGGTTGCGACATGCATCACTAGGGGCCTCTGTTTTCCGCGAATAGAATTTTGCCCCACGATGTTTCAGTTCCTGCTTCGTGGTCAGTGATTGGATATTTTCACTGTCCCGAGCTTTGGGTTTCTACCGGCAAATAACAGACGTGTGGTGTTGCAGGAACGTTATTTTAACTGGCTCAGTCAAATGATAGACATGGACACGCTGCCAATAACCACGAAGTACAATTGCAGATGTGCACGTAAGCCACCGATACAAGCTGGGGCAAAATTATTTTCGCGAAAATCAGGGGTCCCTATGCATCAGGCTCGCAGTATGCAAGCTTTGGACCGATGACCTTGGGAATCCGCGGCTCTGCACGGGCGCCTCTCCGGAGGACTTTGCGGCGCTCAGTTCCGCATCGCCGCGTGCCAGAAATCGTTACAAACTCCGAAACCAAACAAGAGCGGCAGGCAGGAGGTGGGGGGGGGGTAAGGGAAGGGGGGGGGCTTAGAGTTGTGTGTTGTCATTCACAATTTCATTATAAAGAGTGCTGCCGGCCCGGTACAGTCGCATCTCTTGTCTGCTGGGTACCCGGCCCCTCGCGCACTTCAACTATCATGCCGTGGCTGTACCGGAATTTAATTTGCCTTCTCCCCTCGACTCTCGTCGTGCCTCCTTCACGGTCGTGTTTGTCCGCTGGGCGGCTCCTACTCGATGCCGCGGAGAGCTAACTACTTGAAACTCCGCCCCATGGCACGTGTGCGCTCGTGCCTCGAGTCTTGTTACATACTATCGCTAGAAATGATGGTTTGTCGCGGGCAAACTTGACTGTTTGCACACGTTCAGCTTACCAGAAGGTTACTGGATTTAGCTATTTGACTGAGCCAATAAGAATCCCGCTATTGTAATGTGTAGAGACATGCAAATTTCGCGTTATTTTCTTACAGCGGACTAGACTGCTGGCTGTTGTTTTCTAGCTCGATGTAGTGTCGTGGACTTTGAGCCCGTAAATAAAATTTCTTGGTTAGAATGGCCGGTCGCATGTAAAGCAGTCAAATACGTATATTACATCACATATATACACTAGAGAGCAATGAAATAATCGGGGGTCGAGTCCCGGCGGGGGCGTCCTCGTCCGTCGATGTCGTCTACTTCATCAGTCCAACTTCGGTAAGGTCATCAGATCTAGTTGGTTGGCAGCAACCCTGTGATATTCCTCCACTTTATTGAATGTATTAATAATCCTTAATATGCCTCTCCTTTCCTTAACTGGGGGCCGAGGTGGCTGAATGGTCAGACCATTCGCCTCCCACCAAGGCGATCCTGGCTTTATTCCCCGCGCGGTTGGTCCCCAGATTTTCGCTTGTGGGAATAGTGTCGGACGATGCCGTTCGTCGGTGGTTTTTTATCTCCTGTTTCCCCCGCCCTTTCATTCCGACTCTGCTCCATACTTTATGTCTACCCTCACTAAGCGCTAAAGACCTCGGTGTTAAGCGCTAACCAAAATCTCTCACTCATTCACTTTTTTAAACTCATTGTAACATTTTTTTTATTCTGTGTGACTGCCGATGTAGTAGAGTAAATGCTTATCAATAGCTGTTACAGTGTTATGAGATGATATGGTCAGCACTGAATGTCTCATAGAATCTAGTTGTCAGTGAGAGGACTACACGACAGTTCAGTAACTTGCCCCTAGAGGCTAATGTAAGGTGTGATGTGTGTGTTGTCTCGTCCTTGCCCCTTACCCAACTTCTAGGATTCCAAGGCGTGAAATACGTTCATATAGACGACCACCTTAAGCCAGCGCATGTTCGAGTGAAAACGTTCGATAAATCGCACTGAAGACAAACTATCGGCGACCTAATCCCTGCAGTGCCAAGTAAACGAACGGCCTTCTTACGGTTCACCTCAGTTTTCAACGTCTTTTTTTTTTATTATTTTAATACTTGAACCAGTTAAATTTTATCTTATTTAAGACATACAGTGTGATTAAATCTTCCTCTTAGGACATTTGTGTATCTCTCATAGTTTTTGCGTAGTGAGTCGTAAACGTCAAAATTTACACTTCTTCGGTTTTATGTACGCCACTAAAACCAACTGACATACTAAACTGAAAAAAAAATTCACAGTATATAACAATGTTATTATAGGCTATGATTTGACGTATATAAAAACAAAAAAATATAATATTTTTGTATTTAATAAAAATAGTGACTTTTGAAATGAAAATTTAAAAAGTTCAACAATGTTTTAAAAATACAAAAAAATATATTTTTTTTTTTTTTTTATATAGGTCAAATCATAGCCTACACCATTGTTATACACTGTGATTTTTTTTCGGTTTGGTATGCCAGTTGGTTTTAGTGGCGTACATAAAACCGTACAAGTGCAAATTTTGACGTTTACGACTCACTACGCAAAAACTATGAGAGATACACAAATGTCCTAAGAGGAAGATTTAATCACAATTTATGTCTTAAGTAAGATAAAATTTAACTGGTTCAAGTATTAAAATAAAAAAAAAAAGTTGAAAACTGAGGTGAACCGCGCCCTTGAAGAGGAGTGTTAGATAGTGTTATTGTATCTTCAGTTTTGAGCCATAGCATTTATTCAAATTGTATTATCAAAATTTTCTCTTCCACAGAGCATATGATATGCTTGGTAAACTGCTCGACACAAATAGCAGTGGAATATTTAATTAATTTGTCATGCGAATTATAAGAATTTTCTTGCAATGATTCTGCATGACAAATTAATTAAAAATTCCATTATTATTAATGTGAAACAGTTTACCAAGAATATATCTTACTCTTTGTCGAAGATAAAATTTTAGCCTAATAATACAATTTGAATAAATGTTGTGTCTCAAAAAACAGAAAAAACAATACAATTGTCTATCACTTGCCCTTAATATAAATTCTTGTGGTTTAGATATGACGTAATTTAATTTTAAAATTTTAATATGTTCTTTGGCTAGTCTTTGTAGATTTTTGTAATACTGCAAAGTGCTTGTTTTTTATTAGTCACGTAGTACAGCAAAAGGACCGTATATCGTGATATATCTTAATATTGAGGTAAACCACGTTGCGGGCTTCACATAATTGTGAAGAATCTGTACACATAGTTCACTAGTTTCCCGACAGAGAGCAGGCATGTGTAGGTTCTGCAATAAGTGGCCAATGCATCGCCTATTAGATCACAATTTCAATGTGAAACGTATTTCTGTAACTGTATTTCAAAGCCGTAATGTATCGAAGTAGGATATGTATATTATATATAACAACGTTATTTTTTTTACAACCGTGCGATATTGTATAAAAGTACGTTTCAGGTCGTCCTATTACCTTTGAACTACGGATCGTGATCGCGTCAATTTGACGTGTGCTACGAAGGTAATGCCTACTTTCATGCGCTTGACATGCCCGCTTTGACGTTTCTATTTAATTACAGTGAAATGTCGCACTGCATAAACCCTGACTGCCGCGAATCAAGTGTAGGCGACTCAGTTTGAACGCCGCAATGCTACTGCAGTCCCCGCCTGAATGTTCTGTGCACTGCCGCTCCGTAGTAAAGCGTGATTGACCTTAAACTGAATATGGCTTTATCAGATTATGACGCGCGTCGTAAATGCATTGTGTCTGGCTAGGTTTTACCGGTCCGCGCGGAATGTCTGCGATAGGCGGATTATGCAAGATGAATGCATTAAGGTCGCAGTAGATAGCAACTTTCATATGCATCTCGACGTTTTTTTATATTTGTACCAGATTTTTTTTACATACTTTGTAACTACATTTAGCTCTTAGTAAAGTTTTTAATCAATCATACTTTTTTGAAAATGGCTCGTAGAATTCAAAATTTGCATATAACGGTTAAAATTACGAATTTAAAACCGACTTACCGAAATGCAATAATTCACACAGAATGACGTTCTGTATGCTACGATCTCTCCTGTACATCTATATAATATATATATATATATATATATATATATATATATATATATATATATATATATATATATATAATTCTGAAATTGGAAACTTAAATTAAAAGCGAAAAATCAAGATTTTTTTTTTAATTCGCAAAAATATTTCATTTCGTGTTCTTTCAATATAAAAACACGTAGTCTGTAACATCATTATTCAGTGTGAATTATTCCGTTTTGGTATGTCTGTTTTAGTGTCATAGCCTACTTAAGACTGTGACTTACAAATTTTGACTTTGACAAATCATTATGCAAGTGCTATGATAGGTATAAAAATTTCATAACATGCTAATTTAGTCACAAGTTATGTCGTAAAAAGTATCGGGTACAAGAATAAAAACATAATGAAGAAGATTGCTGTCTATCGTGACCTTGCTAAATTTTGGCACGGGCCCTATGTTACCGTTAAGTGAATGTCTTTGAGAGTAATGCTAACCATAAAATTGTCTTTAAAACATTTAAACAGGAATCAGGGATCGAACCCAGGTTTTTTCCGAATGCAAGTTGAGTGTTGCAAATATAGCACTGAAAATATTATACACTAGGTCTACTTTGCAATTGTTAAAAATAAAACAACAAAGTTAGTCTACTTATCTAAAATATTTGTAAGGTAATGCAGACATAAATTTCTGTACCTATTGTCGAAGTGTAAGTTACGTAAAGAAAAGCGTAGTATGTCTACCTAGAAGGTCATTGAATTCAAGGAATTTTCAAGTTTTTACAGATCAGCTACCATAAAAAAATGGTTCATAGTCACATTTTCCTCTCAAAGTAGGACGAGATGAAATAGTAATAGTAAAATTTGACTACACCGATAGCAAACAAAAAAGCCCAGCAAGCGTTCTCTATGCCGGAGTGGAAAGACACACGGCACTACGTCACAATGAAATATATTTTTAAGAAATTAGAATACCACGTTTTTTAAACTGGCTAAATAGTGTACATATATTTTCTAATGAAAATACTTGTAAGATTAAAATGAAAAACGTGGGGTGCCTGCAATAGATAATTGATGCATGAATTGTCCACCCAAGTCACTAACAATTTTGTTGAACTGCTGTGTGAGTTTTCTCAACGACCTCTCATCTGTACACTCCAAGGATTTTCTTAAAAAAGATGTTATTTTGTACTTTTTAGTTCGTTTTAAATACGTGGAATATTAAACTTTTACTATTTAATGTTAATTTAAGTTTTTAGTCTTCGTGTGTGTGTTAGAAGTACGTGTTGTTGTAAACCGCAGTAAATCACGATACTTTTTATTTTTTTTTTTAATGTATATGTCGCCCTCCGTTTAGCCACTGTTTTCTAATTTATATTGTATTTTCCGTCCTTTTTACTGAGCTATGTTTAATATTTCAGGTTTTAGCTCATCTGGAAGGTGATTTAACGAGGAATACTATAAATAATAATAATAGTAATATTTTTTCCACATGTTTAGCATTGTCATCCATTTTAGAGACATATGCAGGATAGTTCATTGGGAAGTTGTCTTAAAATCGGTTGTAAAATTTGTACCAAACTTACAGAAGGGAAGCGAGTAGTTTACCAAACAGACAGGCAAGAAAGCGAGTTAGTAAAAATGCGTTAAAGGTTATATTAATTTGAGTGAAAATGTACTATGTTAACTGTCAGGGTGGGCTTACCACATCTATATTAGCTTTACGGACAAATTGAGCACACATGTCTGCCTTGTTTTATCTGCTGTCTTCACGCAAAGTAATACACTCAGCCTTGGCACGTCCTGTATGTGTGCTTATCGCAGAGTATAGTGCGACCTGCCTGCGAGCTGGCTCGGCCGCCTGCCAGTCAAACTAATTCATAATTAATGCTGCCAGTGTGCGTACATGAGCAGGTTGATTGTGTGGTGACGTTCCAAGTCAGTATTGTGCGCCTGTCTCCCCCTCCGTCGTAGAGAGCGCTTGCTGTACTTTTCACATTGAGAGGAAAATGTGACTGTGAACCAATTTTTATGTGGACGAATAGTCGGGGCTTGAGTATGCATAGTACAATGGATTCTAGCTTCCAGGTAATTGAATTCGCGAAAATTTCCAGTCGGTAATTATTTGTAATAACTTGAAAATTCCATGAATTCAATGACCGTCTGGTTAGATAGATTATACTGTTCTTTAGGTTACATCAACCTTTTATAAATGGCCATTTAGACAATAGGTACAGTACCTGTATTTTAAATTAGTAGATTGCCGTTGTTGTATTTTAAATAATTGTACAGCAGATGTACTAGATGTAAAATTTTCATTGTTATATTTGGTCAGCGCTTAACTTCGAGGTCTTCAGCGCTGATGAGGGTTGACATGAGGTGAATATGGAGCGGCACCAGAATGAAAGGGTGGGGGAATGGGATATCCCCGAGAAAATCCGCCGACCAGCAGAATCGTCCGGCACGATTCCCGCGTGGGAAAATCCGGTGTACGTCCACGCCGGGAATCAAACTCGGATCGCTTTTGTGGGAGGCGAATGGTCTGACCACTCGATAACCGCGACTTCTATAGCTCCTAAGAGTTCTGGAAGCCCCTACCACGCGCTTAAAATGCGTTGTGTGTTCGTAAATACGTTTTTTATTACGAAACCATTCAACATTTAAGACCATTGGGTCAATGTACGAAAAGAAAATACACTAAACGATGACTGAAGGGTGGTTTCAAAACATCACGTTGATTTTGAAAATCATTTCGGAGCCCCTGTAAAAGGGATAAAAACAATTTTTTTAAGAAGTTATATCTGAAAAACTACTCGCAGGATTAGTGTGGAAACTTCAGTAGAAGCATGCAATGGGCATTGCTTAAATTTATCCACCAGTAAAAATATGGAGTGACCACTGAAAGTGTCAGTCAGCCGAGTGATCTACGATACCACTGCACGTTGTTTCAGTGTCTTGTGGTAGAGGTGATACCGCACCAGATGAGCCAGTCAACATCGCCCTTGGCACCGTGCCTCACTCACACTAACACACGGCCAGTAGGCGTTCGCGTTTTTTTTTTCACGTTGGCAATCTCTTCGGTTGTCGGGCTGATAAATAAATGTACATTGTCATAAAGCAATTATAATTTGCTAAATAATCTAGCGACTTAAGGTGTTTTTTTTTTAGACGTGTATGTTTCCTAATTTTCCCTTTAGTATAGAGTCGGAAATTTCGCGTTAACTACCTGCCGGCTAGACTCCACAGTCCTGTGTACACTATTTCTTCAGCCAGAAAAGGTCACTTGTACGACCTCGTCATTTCATCTAACGTTATCCCTACTCTTCCCCTTTCTCCCTCCACGAACCAATCTGCGGTCCTCCTCTAAAAATGTTCTGTCAACTGCCGAGGTCATAGAACTTCCCTACACTTCTTACCCTCTACAAAACTATACGCATCGCATGTCCAGTGTCCAAAGAGCCCAGAGTCCAAATAGTCCAGAGTCCAAAGAGCCCGGAGTCCAAAGAGTCCAGCCTGTACATAAACCATATGCACCGTCTGTTGGTGCTTGTGTATCGTCCCTCCCTTTGGCTACCACGAGACGTGACGAGTTCGTACACCAGACATAAAGCCGAAACCCTATTGGCCATAGCATCCAACATTCATCACCGCCCCGCATAACCCTCAGCGTAGTGGGGAGAGGAAAATATGTTCTGTCAACTGGCGAGGTCGTAGAACTGACATATTCCCAAGTAGCTTTTTTCCGGTGTTTACATTATAAAGTGAATAATGATTGCTGGGTACATGCTTTAGGATTGTGAGCGTAGGAAGTATTTCATAAATTGATAAAAAAATACGTTTTGATAAATTGTTTACCTTTATAATGAAAACACTACAAATAAGTGGGAGGAAAGAGGGCGGAGTTTGAGCCCGACCGCCCTGATTGCAGCACCAAAGATGCACAACACTCTCGTAACTTGGTGAACTGCAGCCAAATAACAAGAGGGTCAAGTTTCCAGACAAGTGTCTAGACCTGTTCTTCTACGTCCGTGGTATACATTAAAAAGTATGTAAACATTTACATTAATTCAAATTGATGCCCTCGTGTCATATAAAAAGTAGTACCTACTAGAATGGTATTCATGATATAAACAAATAATTTTTATGCGACTTGTTTTTCTCACTGTATATTGAGTTCAGACGTCAGCATCTTTACAAACCATTGTTGACCTGCAAATGACACGTGTCTCTGTGGATCTGTCACGCTGCTAATGTTGCCATCCCTGCATAACCCTGTCTCTATTCTTTCTATGTAGAAACTCTGTACTCTGATACTAGCTGACATTGGCAGCACGCGAGCCTGTGTCGTGCCGACAATAACGTTAATGATTTGTTGAATAGTCTGCTTTACGTTTTCCCTTGCCTCTTCTCTCCCATGTCACTCGCGATACACCCGCGCAATTTCCTATCTACGCTCGCGTCACACGTTATAACAAAGGGCTGTGTGTGCATGGGTTACTTTTTGTTCGCTTGTTCAGAATTCTGCATACAAATGGCGCCGCTACTGGCATGTTCCAATTGTTTTTGCTTTATGAAAAGACAGCGCATTCTGTCCCCCAGCAGGCGCTGTTGTAGAATGATGTTATTTCACTCGTGTTTACGCTGAAATATGTTACTTAACCGAAATTATTTTCGTACTTTGAATGCATTTGTGTGTGTGGGGGGGAGGGGGGGGGGTTTCTCTGAGTTTACCATAAGATTACCGGCACTTCATTTGGGGGAAAAAAAAAACTCGAATTTTAAGTTTGGTTTTTACCGTGATTTTATTATTCGTCCAGAAATATTTTGTCCGCGAATTTCTTCCTTTCCGATGTTATTTAGGCCTACTGTAAGTTTAGAAACACATTTTTAGAATATATGTGCCTGGCAAGATCTAAATATTACAGATTTATAAAGGGGGGGGGGGAGTACACCGTTACTCTCTGCAGTTCTACGAAGAAATGTTATCTATAGAAAAATTTTCTGTGGTTGTTAATTAAGTTAGCTACTCTTATTCTACATAAGTAAGTTATTTATGTGACGTTACGTACCGTCAAGTATAATTCTGGGTGTCAGGTACATAATGTAAACTGTCGTGAGATATAATATACACGAAGTATGGCAAGTATGTAAAGGCAAGAGTAACTCTCAGTCAGGATAGATAACATAAACATTATTAGCCTTTATGCGTGGGAAATTTTTTTCACGCGGCAGTGTTTATCTATGTGCCTCTGAGCTGTGGGCATGCTATTTTACTGCGGGAAATTATGTATTGCACTGATCTTGCGTGGGTGTGATTATCATGTTGGTAAGTATAGTAGTGTGAACATTCTATTTGTATAATGTGGACAAATTCTGTAGATTTTTGGGTAGCTGGCTTGAAGTTTTTTGTCCGTGCGGGTGTTACTGGAGGAGAAGTTAGGTAAACATATAACTTGGGGAGAGGTTTGGTAAACATACTTCACTGAGGGGGGCTGTTTGGTAAACACATTACGGGGGGAGAGGTTTGGTAAACACCCTTCTCTCGGGGAGCAATTTGGTAAACACAAAACTTGGGGAGAGGTGTGGTAATCAGACTTCACTGGGGGAGCGGTTTGGTAAACATAACTTGGGGAGAGGTGTGGTAATCAGACTTCACTGGGGGAGCGGTTTGGTAAACATAACTTGGGGAGAGGTGTGGTAATCAGACTTCACTGGGGGAGCGGTTTGGTAAACATAAC
>PNEQ01012197.1:0-17176 GCA_003012365.1 Medauroidea extradentata | reverse complement strand
GCCATTCGTTTGAACAGCGTAACCTTGTTGTATAATCAAAAGACTTAAAACGTTTTAAGGCTTTTACCAAGACCATATTGTTAGTTTTGTATATTTTCATTGTACTATTGTTGTTTTGTCCACTATTACATAATCATAAAACTTTGGCGTGCTAATCCGGAAAAGCTAATATTCTTCAATAACATGTTTTCCAAAAAGCTTTAAGTCACTGACATGTTTTCCAAAAAGCCCTAAGTCACTGACATGTTTTCCAAAAGGTACTAAGTCATTGACATTAAATTTTTGTAGCCTAATTACATGTATTCTATTATAGTCATAATCAAAATACATGTTGCCAACGTTTTCTCAAGGTTAAACGTTATGTATTTGTGTCTTTCGTGCTTGTCATTCTCAACTTACACATATACACAAAAAAAATCGTTTCCTGAAAAATTTACTTTTTTGACTTAGCCCCTTTAGGAATCCACCTCTTCAATTACTACCTGTTACTGCATATAAGTAAACATTGCAGGAGTTATCCTATTGCTTGTATGGTTGGTAGCGAATCATTGCATGTAGTTCCGTGTAGTTTCCTTTTTGAATACAACATTAGTGAAAGAATGTCAAATGCAATCGACCACTCTGTATTTAATATACTTTAAAACATTTATTTATGTTCTTATTGGCATACCTACTGACCATACAGTTTGACTTAATTAGCGCCAGCACAAAGTGATGCATCCATGCCATTGAACATCAGTTGTAGTTTCACATTGTCACTAGAGCTCTGCGATACAGATGTAGTTCAAAATTCCACCGACAGGTGGCATCAGAGTCAATGGCGTATATTATATGTGTGCAGGGTTGCGGGCGAACGCCTTGAAAAAAACCTTAGACATTACACAAAAGAAAAATCATATAACTGAAATACCTATTTAACAGAAAGTTAAAAAAAAAAAAAAAAAGGGTGGGAGGATGGGTAGTGCATTCGGTTTTGTTGCCGAACATGTCGTCAGTTGCCCAGCTCCCACCTGTGTGTCGTGTTGTCACTTGTGAAAGCCAAGTGCGTAGGAAACATAAAGAAGAGAGACAAGACTATAGCATGCTGCCTGCTAACTGCACGCTCAGGGTGTCAGAATTATGTCACCGGGGTAGGAAGGAAAGCTGCATGTGCAGCCGATAAGGTGAGAGGGGAAAAGGCTAGTGACCAACGTTGATGCTTTAGTAAGAGGAGGCAAGGCATGCTGTTGCCTTTAAGATCTCCCTATCGCTAGCTGTGCTGTGCCTACCTACCGCCTGGAGAGTTATGGTGGCAGTGCAGGCAGGTTGGTGATCGAATTTACAAGACTGGATGAAATCTCTAACACACATATTGTATTCAATTATTCGTGTAAACTTATGTTAATTACAGTACTTTTAACATTGATAGTTTTTTATTAATGTTATTTACAATAACATTATTTGTTTTAAGAAATACTACTGAGGTAGTGTTTCTGTCACACATTGACAACGGAGGAAAATGATACTGTGAAACAGTTGCTACAAAAGCAGTTTTCCGTGCGAACACTTCCAGATAAATTAGAAAATTGTTAGGAAAGGCAGACCAAAACCACTAACCCTCTTCCTCCTTTTTTTATACGTAATCTTAAAAAAAAAAAAAAAGATTTTTCTGAAAAACTTTCTAAAAATTAATGAATAATTTTACCAGCAGAATATTTAAAATTTAGATACAAAAACTGCTTAAACAGCGCCATTTTGCACCTTGAAATCCAAAATTTTCTGGGGAGGACACTGGACCTCCCGCTTTATTACAGGCAACGGTGTCCCTTTATGAAACGAAAATGCCCACGACAGCACACCCACCCACATTTGTTCAGGAGACACCACTGATCAGAGTTAGGATTTTGCAGCTTCACTTGCAAGTGAGTTGGGCCTTTGAAAGTGTAATTACTGTTGAGTAATTAATATGGGTTTCTGGTAAACACATTCAAAGTATTATTAATGACTGTAGTTGAATATAACTGCTAAATGTATGTTATAATTTTTGCAAAGTCTTACGCAATGATTCCCATCTCCTTAGGACTGATAAAATGTTTTTGCTATATTTGAAAATTTTATATGGTACAATAAACACGCAATATGAGTTTTTGCTCACACACTTTGAACTTGACTATTTTTAATAAAGTAACTAGTACTTATGACTAAATTAATTATTAATGTAGGCTTTGCCTGTAATATTGTTTCAGTTGGAAATATTCATAATATTCCATAACCAGCGTGTATAACACAGACAACATCTAATATTTTAACAGTCCACCATTTTTATTTTCGACTTAGTCCATCCGCGAATTTGGAAATTCTATGCTGCAGCCATCAGTGTAGGCCTACACCGTACGTTCGTAAATGACTGTTTTGCTGTCAACCGGTTCAATCGATGTATCCACCGGTTCAACCGACCTGAAAAGACGGCGAGTCGGGTGTTTGTGCACCGGAACTTCCACTGGTCAATTTTTTAACACAATCTTACAAAAAAATGTTCAAAATAACTTACTAATTGTGGAATGTGCGGACAAAAAAAGCAAACTTATCATTTAATTATACATAGAAAATTGTCTGTATTTTAAAATATGTAGCTATTTTCTGCAGAAATAAGTTATTTATTGAATTTATAACTTTCTGTTACAAAATATATTTACAATTACATATGATACCAAGGTGTCCGGTTTGGATTTATACAGCAGTATAATGTTAAATAACATTAGTAGATTCATTCAATTTCACTAGTAACCAAAAATTATCAAAAAACTGTCAACTTGATGTTCGGTAATGGCCTCATCCGGTGTTGGAGTCGTTCACTATGGCGTCGCCAAAGCTAAAGTCAAGCAGCCTTGACTTTATGTTTCCGATAAATTGAAACCTAAATTCCAAGTCAAGACAGCCATTCGCAAAGAACCAGCTGATTATGTATGCCAGAACGAAAAATGGTTATTTCTGAGTACCGTTTGTTCTCCAGTACTGGGATTTCGTGAAAAAGTAACAGGTTTTTCTTAAATGTACTCGAAAAACCTATTACATAGCATTGGTGAAATATTCGTAAATGAACTTTAAGTTGTGTCAATAGCTAGCGTTTCTTCTGTTCTAAAAAATATTCAAATAATTTAAATGATAATAATATTAAAAATTGGGTTTATTATTATAATATCTATGTGATAGGCTTCTATGGTAAATATATTATGATTAACATCACAATATTTCCATTTCAAAAACTCAGACTTCCAATAGTTTTTCAATTGTTGTTACATTAATTATACATTTGTATTTTGTAATGAAGAAATACATAAACTAACGGAAACGTAAAGAAAAATGCTAAAGTATTCAACTGTGTATAGGCCTTTTCATCGGTGGTTCAAGTGTTTCAACCACTGATGGATTCACCGGTGAATTTCTGAAAACGCGGCATCGTTAAACATTCCATTGGTCCAGACTAAAAGTTAGACTGGACTAGCACAAGATGATCCTCGGACTAGCCTTGATCCGCATCTATGAATACAACAAAAATAAACCGATGATTGTCACTTACTAGTCCGGGTCAAAAAGACTGGCCCTAAATATTCAAATCGATCTCATCGCTGGATCCACTTAGATCTACCATGCTCGGTAGCAGGATAGATAGCTGTCAGCAGACGATATACAAGAAAGTGCGTGTAAAATGTAAACACACACAGACTCTTGCATGTTGACTTCGGACAGATTAGCCATTTTCGTGCCATCAGCACCAGGTATGTAAGGAACACGCCCTAGTTTGTCACCACCCCCTACAACCTGCGATCCACAAAGTGCAACCCCCCTTATACACTCTCTCAGGGGCTTCGCGCACAGTCTTGCCAAGGGGGGCCACCCTGACAACACGTACAGTTCTCCGAGTGATTTTATGCAACAATTACAAACTGTCATGGAAGACTTTAGTTTAGGCCAATGTAACTTGATGCAGTCTTTTTCTTAATCATTAGATGCATGCAGGACTGTGCAACTTACTACACAGGATGTAACCGGGTACGTGGACGGCGCCGCAAATGTAAACATTGCAGTCCGCGACAAGTATAACATAGTGCCTGTGTTAGTCATCAGGGACTTACGTGAAAATGTGATCCTAGGCGTACCGTGGCTGGTTGTGCAAGAAGCAGTGATTGAGTTATTCAGTGACTGCATACATTTTGGAAAACACCAACATAAAACAGTGTACCACCTCGGATATCACCAACCTGTCACAACACCACCTGTTGACCTTGCCGAGTTCGACCATGCAGTCTCACCAGAACATCAGGCCGCAGTACAGCGCATCCTGGACGAGCGGAAGGCAGTGTTCGCCGCCGGCGACCCGCTGCACTGCACTTCCATCGCTGTGCAACCGATACCCACCACACACGATGATCCTGTCTACGCGCCGCTATGGGACTACCAGCAGCATCAACACCGCATCATCGAACAGCAGGTTAGTAAGATGTTGTCTGACTGTGTCATTGAGACATCCGAGAGTAATTATAATTCTGCCTTTACAATTGCACCCAAGAAAGGCGACACTTGGCGTTTTTTGTGTCGATCTCCACTCCGTCAACCAAATAACGAAATTATCCGCACCACCTGTCATAAATGATAGTGCATGCGCTAGATGGCTATATCGGGAAGTTCGTCACGGCGTATCTCGACGACATAGTCGTGTGGTCAAACAGCTGGAAAGAATACATTCACCACCTAGAACTGTAATTGAAACATTTCGCTGTTGCCAATCTCACCTACACGAATCAGAAGTGCCACATCGGCAAGACCGAACTAGACTTCCTAGGTCACGTCGTAATCAAACACAGCAATAGGCCCAGCGAAGAACACCTACGTCTCATCGAGGAATGGCCTACACCCGCCATGCGAAAACAACTCAGAAATTTTTTCGGTCTCATAAATTGGTTTCGGCAATAGATACAGAACTTTGCATCCACACTGCACCATTCACTGAACTCTTGTCAACACAACTCAAATACCGCTGGACAGATGCAGCTGAACACACCTTCAAGCAAATTAAAACAGAGTATCGCATGTGTAAACAACTTTCAAGATTTGACCCCACATGCCACTTGTACGTTCAGACGAACGCCAGCCAGGAGGGCATTGGCGCAGTCGTGTACCAACTCAATGACAACGGAAAGAGGTGCATCATCGAATATGGCAGCACTAAACTAGATGCCGTCGAGCGCCGATACGATGTCAACGAGCGCGAATGCCTTCCCATTACGTGGGCGTTCAAGCGATACAGATACTACCTTGAATACCAACGATTTATGCTTAGGACGGACAACCGCAGCCTGGTATGGCTACACCAGTGGATGCACTGTCACGCTCGCCAGGAGAAGTGTGCATGCAAGATCCGGACGAGTGGGAGAGCATGCTTCCTCCAGAGAACGACTTTCACTTCGATGACAAGCCAACCACACCCTGCCTCTACCAACTAAGCATACCACAAACAGACCCGCAAATAAGTGCGCAACAACTGCGTGCACATGTGCACACTGCGCAACAGATGGACACATTCACGCAACAACGCACACAAGAGTGCAACCGCCATGCTGTACACAACTACAGAGTCGTCGACGATGTCCTGGAAGTCATGCTCAGGAGGTGCAAAAAGACCTGGCGAACATATGTACCAGAGGCAGTCCGTACACTCGTCATGCAGTATGCACATAACACCATCTGGCGGGACACCCCGGCGCTGAGCAAACGTACCGCAACATCGCCCGGCGATACCATTGGCCCGGGATGGCACGAGATACACGAGTGTTTGTGCGCAAGTATCAGTTATGCAACACGTTCAAAGCATGCCGCCCCGACGGACAACAACAAAAATCACGCCTGTCAACAGAACCATTCGACACTATTGTGCTAGACCTGATGGGACCCTACCCCAAAAGCGCGCAGGGGAAGAGGTTTATTGTTGTCATCACCGATTTGTTTTCACGATGGACAGAAGCCTATGCAGTCAGCTGCACATGCTCACACATAATTGCGAAAGCATTGGAGGCGGTATTCTTTTCGCGATGGAGTTTCCCCAGATTACTCCTGACCGACAACAGTACTCAGTTCACCAAACACTGCTGGCGGAGCTTTTGCGAGAAGTGGAAGGTTGACCACTTCACCACAGCCTTTTACCACCCCAGAGCCAATCGAACAGAACGCCGCAACCAAGAGCTCAAGATCCAGTTGCGTATGCATGTCGGCGACAACCACACCACCTGGCCTCAACACATACCTGTCGCACTGTTCTGCTTGCGATATCGAAGCAACTAAGCCACCGGCAAAATGCCCGCCGAGATCTTGCAGGGGAAGAATCTAGCCAGACTGGGAAAATTGACCTGACAGAGTGTGGAAACAGAACCCACCCAAGACCGCACGCAGGTGCAACATCAGACGCTGCAGGAGGCGCGAGAGCACCAGAACCAGAACATGGCCAAAATTACACCAGCCACCAACCATCAACCTAGGGAGTTACAGCCTGGAGATGAAGTCTACACCCGCGGACATCCACAGTCAGCGGCCCACAAAGACTTCTGTGCTGGCCTAGCAGCCAGGTGGAGCGGCCCACACCGCATTGTCACCAGACTTGGCAACTGTGTGCACACCGTGCGCACTGGTCCTAGGCGGGTATGCAAGGTCCACCGCGACGAACTCAGGCTCGTCAGTGGGAGTATCAATGCAGAAGCTCGAGAAAGAGGTGAGGAGAGCGTGAGCCACCGACCGCGCACACCGACGCCTGGTACTCAGGTACCGAGGGCATGAAGTCTGGCAGGAGGTGAGCACCAACCAGAATCGAAGGAGATCGACAGCGCACCAGTGGCGCAGACTTGGAGCGAGGTTGCACCGACGCCCGGCTTCTGGAGGCCGACAGGGTATCAGCACACTTCACCGTCACCAACCACCAGCCACCCTGGACGAGGCAGAGCAGAGGCACCAGCATGAGCGAGGTAGATCACACAGCGATGCCATCACCACCACTCTCCAACCACGACACACGGACTCCCACACAACACCAGTGTCGTCGGCGCACAGAGAGGACGCGCCTAGCGACACCCACACGCCTACAGTCCGCTCGTATGATCGAACGAACTCAGAAGCCCTCGCAGCCGTCACAGGAAAGCCAACCATGCCGTCTGGCCAGGCCCCCGTCTGCCGAGGATGCGTGGAAGCAGGCCCAAGAAGTATGAGGAGGAGGAATAACGCAAACGACCCCGTGGCCACCGCCACCACAGCTGACGGTGCCGGCAATCAGAGTGTCCACCATCACGTCGCCGACACCCGGTGTCACGGGGTAACCTATTACCCAGGCGTCACCGCAGGCGCCCAACGCCACAGTACCTGGCACAATGGAACAAGACCAAGAGCAGCCCTCGACAGACGCTGCATCGACGAGACGCACAGGCCCACCTGCCGGCCCGATGGCAGATCTGCGTGATGCTGTCACGTGGTTCTCCAGCACCATGGAGGAGCCCAGCAGCAGCAGACCCAGGTGTCGCCAGCCCCCACCCCAGTGGGCATGCTGCACGGACCACTCACCAGCCAAGCAGAGATGAGCAGAGACAGCCTGCCGGTGGCGGCCACGACCCCGGGTCAGACGCTGTTCCATGGATTGACGGGTGGCAGAAAACGACTCCAAAGGAGGGGGCGTTTGACGTCGGACAGGTCAGCCGTTTTTGTGCCGTCAGCACCAGGTATGTAAGGAACACGCCCCAGTATGTCACCACCCCCTACAGCCTGCGATTCACACCATATACATTCTCTCAGGTGCTTCGCGCACTGCCTTGCCAAGGGGGCCACACTGACAACACGTATATTTCTCCGAGTGATTTTATGCAACAATTACAAACTGTCCCAGCAGACTTTAGTTTAGGCCAATGTAACTTGATACAGTCTTTTTCTTAACCATTAGATGCATGCAGGACAAAGACTCCTTAATAATTGCGAACATCAATCTTGCACATATTTTGCAAATTCAATATCACGTGTTTTGTACCAATGTAAGTGTTTTGTGTTTTTATTTCAGCAGGACTCAAACTATAAATTATGCCACACGCATAATCACATCTCTGTATAACTTTGTATTAACATTGTCACCTTTTCATCTCCACATAGGGAATTTCGGTTCGTCCCCCCGACTTCCGGCCAACCGTCATGCTGGACGAAAGCCGGGCGGCCAGCCAGTCTTCAAGTAGTGGGAGTACAGTACATTCGTGCGCGCTTGTCAGTGCCATGGTCTCGGGGGACATCACCATCTTTCATCAATCAGTAAGTTGCAATAGCAAAAGTTAACCATCTGGAACTTTTTCGTTGCTTGTGGCCCCTAGACACAGTCCACGTGGAAGACCTTGCCCGCCACGCTTTAATTACAACCACTTAAATTTACCATGTGCTCCAGCACGTTTTTTGCACCATGTAAGCTAATGGGCGGCTATAGGCCCATGCCCACTCTTGTGGAGGGTAGCCTCATTTCTCCTCACAGTAATTGTGTTAATAAATCATGCTCTCATTTATTACCAAAGTGGTGAGTGTGATTTGTAGTGAATTCCTCATACACAGTTTTACGGGGGACTTTACGACTGGTGAAAGTAATCCGCCAACATCACTTTGTACTGTATACATATGTGGACATTTCATGGATTATTTCCACTCAACAGCACCCCTGCCGTGAGATACGCACGGGATTCTGTATGAATTCAGGTATTTAGTTTACTCACCACGTGGAACTTAGAGTACCCACGTGGAGGACACTGTCCTTAATCATCGTATCCATTCACGATAGGCCATCACGGGACAGGGTACACCACGATCTCACCCCTATTCCACCCACTCAAGAGTCTCGTGCTAACCCGAGTACCCTGGTTAGCTGGTGCCCACAAAGTACATTTACAACACCATCCCGTAAATTCACAGTCTCTCCACCACCTGTGATTCTGGCCACATCAATGTGTATGCAAAAGAAAAGATGTAAGGCTGTTTGAGTGCATTTTCCCAGAAAATACGAAGTCTGATCGTAGTATTTTTGTTGAATGAGAAGTCTGGGGAGTTTATCAAGCAAAAATATCGCCAGAGAACGTAATTCAGGTACGGAACAAATTATGTAATAGTTCGGTGTTTCTAAATGTATTCATGTTTAAGCTTTCAATTGTTTATACGTATAGTGTACCAGTATAAAAGGATATTCTGCACTGTTCTAATCAGGTCTGCCAGATCGGCATCTGAAATTACCACTTCTGCAGATTTTTCCATATTTCTTTTTAATAGGCCACCCAGATTTTTTTAAGTGTGACGCGCGATGCTCGCGCTCCTCTTCCAGTACAGCCTGTCGTGCGCACTACACCACGATTACGGAATGATAGCGGCGGTAGTACCGCCGGCGCATACGGGAACACACCTGACCACGTGTGTGCAAGAGGCAGAGGCACCTAGACGCCACCCCCGTGCCAATATGTGTGGACAGTGTGTGCGTCACGTTAACAGAACTATCGTTGACGGAAACCACAGTAAATCCACCTTTTGTCAACGTATGTAGTTTCTAGCACTCTCGTGCTAATTCTGTCAACATGGGTCACACCACCAGTAGGTAGTAGTGTTTCGCGGCCAGGGGGTAACCTTGTTGTGTCTGAAAAATTTCCAAGTAATACTTTCGTACTTAACCTCAAACAATGGTAGATACACCCCTGCGCCTCGTGGGCAAGTTGGACTCGCCCATTCAACCAACTTTGCAGTCCAAGTCTTTCATGTTAAATTTTCAAGTGCCTTTTCCTTAATGTAATGGTAATAGAAATCAGTGGTGTTTTATGTGTGTAATTAATTCTATAAATAGTTTTATCGTTGCCAGTTTTCTTTTGTGGCACCTAATTAAAAATTCTAAAAAATTCTTAATTAACTGAAAATCATATAAACTCTCCCAGAAAACAATGAAACACTTGCATAAAAAAGTGTCTTGTATTACGTATGTGCTGTGTCGAAACACATTTGTTTCATTCATTTCTTTGCTGCTAGATATTAACTCATTACCAGTGCCTGGAAGTATTTAAAACAGCGTATTATAAATACCCTTCGTTATAATATTTCTGTGCTTCGTTAACTGTGGAAAATACGCAAAAAATATATTTTATATCGCTTTTATAAAGTTGTTTATAATTTTAATAGGCTATGTCGCAATTACAAGTTGTTAAATTATTACTCAGGTTTGATGTCGATTATTAAATTATACACACATTACCCAAAAAGAATCACTTTTATTATATCCACACCATGTTCACACCCTTTTTAACTCTGGACACCATAACCTATACCCGTTATCACAATACCCAAGCATAATACACTTGCGGCTATGGGAGTCAAACTTTCCACTTCTTTCACTCTTAACCTTATGGGCATATGCTATGCAACCAAACACTCACAGCTTCATTAAATCAGGCATCCTCCCAAACCACAATTTAGCTGGCAATTCTCCATCTGGGAGAGCAGAGTTTGGACTCCTGTTTATCAAATAGACAGCTGTCAGAGCAACTTCAAACCCAAAAGGTTTCCCCAATGTGGAACCTAGCATCATACATCTTGCTTTGTCTAAAATCGTGCGGTTCATACATTCTGCAACCCTATTTTGTTCAGGTACCCTAGGGATAGTAAGTTCATACTTTATTCCCTTTTCCTCAAAGAAATAAATTACCCCTTGGTTGACAAATTCCCGTCCGTTATCACACCTAAAGCAACAGATTCTTTGATTGAACCTGGCTGTAACCATGGCTTAATATAGTTTTATAAAGTGTAACACCTCGTCTTTTGTTGTCAGACCAAATGCAACAGTAAAGTGTGTGTAGTCATCAATGAATGTTAAGATGTGTTTCTTACTGTCCCGGGTACTTGGTGAAATAGGACCACACAAGTCACTGTGGATCATCCTCTCCAGTGGCCTCTTTGCCCTTTCCCGTTTATGGTTGTGAGACCCTGATGTCTGTTTCCCTTCGGTACAAATACCACACATATCCTTATTAATACTTTCTATTTTCCCTATATCACTCACCAATTTTGATAACTTATGCAGGCCCTGATTACTAATGTGACCCAACCTAGCATGCCACAACTTATCATTTCTTACCACTGAACAGACACTAGCCTCACCTACATTATCCTCTAGAGATAAATGCATTTTGTACAGATTTCCTTCTCTGTTCCCTATTCCAACAATATTTCTACCCTTGAGAACAGTACACTTACCATCTTCAAACACAATTTTAAACCCTCCTTTTTCTAATCTAGGAATTGAGATGAAGTTATACTTTAAATTCTCCACTAACAACACATCCTTAATTTCCAGTCTCCTTGTCTCTCCATGTACTACAGTCTCTGCCAACACATCACCCATCTCTCTTGCCAACAAAAACACTTTTGATTTCGCTACTCCAATCGTAACTGGTTCATCTAACAGTCTTCTATTTATCACAGGTGTCTGTACTTCCACTAGATGATCAGTTGCCCCAGAATCAAGGACCCAACCACCTACTGCACTTTTATCTCCCTGAATCACACAACACTCGTTCACAGACAACATGAAACTATACTTAGGTACTTCTTTCTCAAAGTTGACATCATTAGCAAGGTTCACTTTTCTCTGCTGATTTCGGTTTCCTGATGTTGTCTTCCCTGTTCCTTGACCTCTTCCATGCATTCCACCCCCTCTGTTTCCAGCACTTGTGTCTTTTATGTCCCTAGACTCCACAGTTATGGCACTTGAAAATAAACTTGGCCTTCTGATGAGTCTCCCCATATGTTCCGTTGCCTTCTCGTCTACAGTCTTTTCTCAACATCCATCTACTTCCTGTGAATGCTACAGGTTGAAAATGCTGACGAAATCTGCTACCTCTCTGTTCTTTATGAGCAGTTTCTTCTTCCTCAATCCTCGGCCTTACGAACTCCAGCGATAACTTATCGGCCCCAAGTGTTTGCAATCCCGACACCACTACATCCAGTTTTCCAGGCATCGTCAGCAGAAATTTAATGACAATTCCATCTTCATCTAGATGTTCCCCTGCCGTCTTCAATTCCCGTACCAATTTGTTGAACTTCAAACAGTACTCGCTGAACACCTCAACATGTGGCCTGTACTTCATGTTATATAGTTTCTTGTTAAGCATCATCCAACTAGTTGCTCCTTTTTTCTCAAATCTTTTCTGCAGACTATTCCAAACTTTATAAGCAGTAGGTTTCCCTTTCACATGTTCCAACTGGTTGTCGTGGATTCGTTGTACAATGAAATTTTTGCACTTTTTGTCTGTACGCTTGAGTTCCAAAATGGCTTTCTCCTTTGTGTTCTTAACATCTTGGTTATCTCCTACTACAGCTGTATGCGGTTCCTGCTATTTCATCAAGGGCTTTTCGAGGTGATCCAGAACTTCCTTTTCGTCCAGAAAAGTTTCCAGTCTAAATTTCCAGTCATCATAATTAGTTCCATCGAACAGCGGAATCCTATACCTGTCTTCGTCCATTCCGATGACTGTGTTGTAAAGAATAACAAAATAAAGAGAGAACTAACCTTAACTCACATTTCACTACTTCAGCTGTCCATTTTTACTTTCCTAAACATTCTGGGCCCATAACCTATTAAATTATTACTCAGGTTTGATGTCCATTATTAAATTATATAAACATTACCCAAAAGAATCACTTTTATTATATCCACACCATGTTCACACCCTTGGTGGAGGGAAAAGAAGAAAAGACTATCACAAAACATCTCAGTGTTGCCAACCCCACACACACACACACACACACTTTCCATTTTAAACCATCTGGATTCATATACAATTTTGTAACAGATCAATTGTTTTCTCTCAACACAAGTAAACTCATGTTTCAATTAAACAGCCCGTATTCAGAACCTTATAATTAAACTATGTGTTTGTATGAAATAACTTTAACGTTTAAATTAAGTAATTTTAATAACTTACATAAAAAAAAAGTCGCATTACTACTGGTTGCCAACGCATTCTACAATGTAGTCACGGACTTAAGTAAAAAGGTGTCGAATATTCTAATAATACATCGTCATGTTTGTTCCATAATCCGTACAATTAAATTTTTGTAATAACATGTCGCATATCAAACTATTTGACATTTCCAGTACAAAACACTTTTATCAAGTCTAAGCATTTCTTTAGGCCTTCTGAACACTGAAAAGTGTGATTAGTGAAAGAATAGAATAATATAATTAATTGAAATATTTTTAAACCTCGTCTACATACGGCACTTTTGGTAACTACTAAAGATGTTTTCTGGCTGTGTTGATATCGCCAAGGCCATTGAATTAGACGTAAATTATCACGGTACGAAACCATCATTTTACTAAACTAATTTAACGTAAAAGTATTGCTTTACTTCTGTAATGTGAACTGTTTGCACTAAAAGATTCCAGTATTTAGAATATATTGTTCATTGAACTGCTAAAATTTTTAGAAATAAGTATGTTCCTTTAATAAGTATAAAAAAAATTCTAAAATGCAAAACTTTTAATGTTTCAATTAATATGTCACGTTACGTGATGATTCATGCTAATTTCTGCTTTCAGATACATAAATAATAGCTATACTAAAACCCCTGTTGAGGTTTCAATAACATGTACTTTCCCGAAAATTTACTGTTTCAGAACCACGTTTAAAACAGAACACCGTATTGGCTCGTACGATGCGCTGAGACAGTATAAAACGATGAACAATGAGACAGTGCTGCTTGAAACAATCTCATTCAAATACTACTTGAAGGAACAAGTTTGCTGAAGCAAATGAAACAATAATGTTTCGAAACACCAGCCAGCACTGTTTCGAGACATCGATACACCGTGATGTATCAACACAGTGTTTCGTAACACACACACAACGGCCAACCCTAGTTGGCGCTAAGCGGCGAATAGAGGCGGACGGATGCGCGAGTCACTCCAGGCCCTACAAAACTTTGCATCATTCATAGCGCATATCAATAGTTTAAATTTTCAACCGCAGAACCATAATTCTCTTTATTGGCCCGGAGGTGCCCCTCAACCCCTGCAACTCGGCCGCCCAGAGGCCTTAAGGAAATAATTTGTCACCCAGGTGGTGTTTTTAACTGCAGCATAGCCCAACAATCAGGCTTAGGGCCGGATCCACTTAGTGCAATACCGTGTTTGGAGTTTGTACGGGGTCTGATGCTTAACAATAAATACGGATATCATTGAGGTACGTATTTCATTGACTTGCCGCTTCACAGCCTTCAGGTCGCAGGACCCTTTAACCCACACTACCCAGTGTGTTGCGTAGGGTGTGTCTATTGGTGCTTTTTCTGTGCTATGGGCGTGGGGAACGGCAAAAGATTCCCCTGCGTAAGTATTCACGACGGCGAGCGGGGAGTGTTATTTCTACGCCACAGCCGTCGGCCACATGACCGTGTGAAATAGAGTCTGTCTCTCATTCTGAGTGTCCGTTCTCTCACAATGTGCTGGCGCTACCGGGCATTACTTTGCCGGTGCTATCCGGCGGAATCTAACACATAACCTCCACTCCCGCCCGCATCAAGTGTAGCCGATAAACTTATAGAACAAGTTAAATCTCAAAATGATCCGGTGAATTTTGTTAAACTCTTTTGTAGAAAGTCTTTCCCAGATATTACATTTTCTGGTGTTTCCATATATAAAATTGAGAATATTATTAAAAATCTAAAATCAAAGAAATCACGTGGTTATTATGAAATTAGTGGGTAAAGTAGTTCAACATTGTTCAAGTCATTAAGTGCGCATATTAGTCACATATGCAATACGGTGCTAAATACTGGGATTTTCCCAAGTCGTCTTAAACATGCTTTAGTCAAGCCTTTATATAAAAAAGGCAAAAAAGAGTCACTAGAGAATTATAGACCAATTACATTATTGCCAACTTTCTCAAAAATTTTTGAAGTAGTTATATATAACAGGATATTGAATCACCTAACATTCCATGAAATTTTATCTGACTCACAGTTTGGGTTTTAGAAAAAAATTATCTGTAATTGATGCAACATATAAATTGACTCTGTTATACTAGATGCTTTTAATAAAAAAAATCAGTTGTTGGTATATTTTGTGACCTGTCAAAAGCTTTTGACTGTGTCAATCATAGAATTCTTCTGGACAATACATTTCTAAATTTGATATCATCATACCTTGGTCTAAGAGAACAAAGAGTTGAAATTAATAATCCAATGACTGCAACTAAATGTATAACTAGTATTAGAATAATAAAAATTGGTGTTCCCTAAGAATCTGTTTAGGGCCCTCTTCTTTTTCTAATATATATTAATGACCTACCACAGTTCATAAAAGAATTTGCCACACCAGTATTATTTGCAGATGATACAAGTTTATTGATTTCTCATAGTTCTATTGATGAGCTTCAGTTTCTATGTAATAAAGTGTTGAATTTATTAAATAATTTGTTTTTTGTCAAATAACTAACTATTAATATGAAAAAAACTAACATTATTCACTTTCAAGTGAGTAAGCCACAATGTGATCTCAGTATTAAATGTAATGGTAATATTATCAATCAAGTATCCAAGACAAAGTTTCTCGGTCTCAATATTGACGGAATACTGAATTGGAAAGACCATACTTCTCAATAAATATCAAACTTAAATTCAGCTTGTTTTGCCCTAAGGTGTATTTAAAAAGTAACAGATGATAAGACAAAAAGAATGATTTATTATAGCTATTTTAATTATTTAATGACATTTGATATTATGTACAGTGCAAATTCCATAAATGCAAACAAAGTATTTTTATTACAAAAAAGGCAATAAGAATAATCTCTGGAGTAAAACCAATGCAGTCATGAAAACCTTTATTTTAAAAATGGAGTATATTAACACTACCATGTGAATATGTGTAGCAATGCTATAGTTAAATTTACTTTAAATAATAAAGATAGGTTTCAGAACAATTTTAATTTTCACTCTTACTATACAAGAATTTAAAAATACTTACATTTAGTAATTCATTAAAACTATTTCAAAAAGGTTTCCTTTTATTCTCCTATTCATATGTATAACAAACAGAAAGTTCCCCCCCCCAGCCATACTCTTACTTCACAACTTTACTAACAACCTGGACCTTCCTACTTTTCCAGTGCCATTTTTATTTTTAATGCATGTAACTGCTGAGTGGTTACACTCCTATTCTGTCGAGAGGGTTTTTACGGTACTATGCCAGTTTTTCCCTCTCTCTTCTTAGAGTATGGCTTAGCTACAGGTACACTCAGGGAGGTAGACATGGCCCCAATTGCGGTCATGTCTGCCCAATCCCTCTCTGCCGCAATGCTTTAACTGTGAAATAATTATGCTGAATTTGTATATATTTATAGTGGCATTTTTAACATTCATTAAATTACATTATTTGATGTTCAGGATTGCTTTTTGGTTATGCAATTTTTTTATATAAATGGAATAATATAATTGATTTAAAAATCGTTTTCGTCTCAGGAAAGCATTTTTATGTGACGACTAATAATGCATATTTGTGGTGAAGATGGTGTGTGCATTTTTTGTTTAATTTTGCTTCAGTGTGTGTGCAATTCTAGTGGACAGTTCTGGCAACAATGTATTTACCAGAGGCAACTCTGTACACTGCATATACCATAGAAGTTACTCTAAGGCATATACCAAGCGCAACTATGAACCTACTCTCTGAAGCAAGATTGTCGGTAAAAGAAAAAAGGTACGTTTTAATCAACAAGCTATATAGTTAACATAGAGGGGCGGAAATGCTTCCAAAGTGAAGCCCAATTGAACGGCTGTTTTGTTCCCAGAAAACATGGCGAACAGCAGTGTGGCCAATATTATGTTAAAAATCCGTCACTATGTTCTGTGACGGTGTCAACTTGACATCAGCGGCAGTTAACGTCTCTGGTTACGACGCAGTTTTTTCCCGAGTGGAAATTTCCATGGACATACTTTCGCCTAGTGCATAACTAGAGTTTAATGGAGGTTACCTGGTAGTTGTGTGCGATGGCATGGATTCCCATGATGTTTTGTGAACAGACTTGAAATGTTACGTTAAACTTTAATAACTCCGCACCGCACCTTCACAATTTCCGACGTCCGTCCTGGTTCCCTGCCAGTAGAAAAT
>PNEQ01012195.1:0-17180 GCA_003012365.1 Medauroidea extradentata | reverse complement strand
TAATGTAAATTTCTCTACTCGCATCCCCAATTAATAGGTTGGATCCCGCCGTATACACCCTTATACCTGGTTAAGTTGGCCTACTTAATTGGTTATAAACAGAGAGAAAAAAAAAACATTAATTAAGACAAAAAAGAAATTGAAAATTACAGTATGATAAGAGGCCAAGTAAGTGCTACGTGCCAGTGCACGTCACAAGCTCCAGTAATTTGGTATTGAATGGATGACAGTAAAAATGCTTCAATGTAATGATAAAATATGATCTTTCTCGCAATCAGCACATATAGTGGAACCCCTTTTTTACACTTCTTGAAGAAACTTGGACATTTTTTTTTTGTAAAATGCAGGAACGTGTAAACAGAAGGAAATTTCTAATGTAAAAGCAGCAAATGGGACTACAAAATGGTGTAAAATTATGGAAAGTGTACAATTGGGGGTGTAAAAAAGGGGTTCTACTATACATATATTGTACAATTCACACATGTTAAATTTCTCACTGACTGTCTTAATGATTGTATCAATTATCTCTAAGAAACATCTTGGCTAGGAACATGAGGCTGAAGTAGCTGCACCAGCTCCTCTGCTGAAGGTCGCTGGTTTGGCTCTTCCTCTGTGCACTTCTCGAACACATCCACCACCAGCTCGTACTCTGCACCTAACGATTCCTTATCCAAAGGTGGCCTTGTACCTTAAGGACAAATATGCAGGTTTCAATTGCCTTCACAGTACAGATCAGCCTAGTAAAACTGAGCAGATATACATAACAGTTTTCTAATCAACACAAAATAGAATCAATGTGAATTTTATGCCAGAATTACAAATCATGTTACATAGTCAACCAGGAAATGGGAAATAAAACATTGTAATCCAGGAACACCAATCAAGAGACCATGCAGATTAAAACTTTGCGTTTTAAAATGCAGCTGTTACGAAATTTGTAGCTTTCAAGATTCCAATAAATGAGAAGTTACAATGTTACGATAATAGATTAAACAAATATTATTTTTGGTTACTTCACTCAACGATTCATACGTTACCTTGCACATGCCTACAGATATTATAGTTTGTAATTTTTGTCCAAATATTTTGAGCTGTTGACTTGTACTATAAAAAAAATTGCTTAACTTCCACTCACCACAAAGCTCAGAAGTATCACCATCACTACTGTAGAAACTGCTATTCTTATTGCTGGTATCAGAATTGCTACCACACATTGCAGTGCTGCCATCTGTGTACATGCTGTCATCGTTCGTGGGCAGATGAGGCATGCGTAAAGTCATCATCTCCCATAGCACCAGGCCAAATGGAAATATGTCTGTCTTGTTGGAGACTACATCACCTCTCAGAGCTTCCGGGGCACTCCACAACTCCGTTCCAATGTACACCTCGTGCCTGGGCACATTTCCATATGCGTTCAGTGGTAGGCTTACACCAAAATCACACAGCTTCACCTCCTCAAAATCGCCTGTAAAACATGTCGAAAGTTGTGAGAAACATTGCAAAAGAGTGTGTCTCTTCATAAAATTACCCTAAATATTTCAAAGGGACAGCATGAAATTATCTCTCAACTACATGATACGAGACAATAAGAAAAAAATTGGTTTGTAATCAATACAACAAAATTGTACAGGAAATTCTATTTGTAAATTTGCTACACTATTCAACATGGTAAAATGAACTAAATAAAGAGTTAAAAAATTATAACTGTGTGGTAAGTATCTCGTAAAGGCTGAAAAATGCCTGTATTAGTGTGTACAATTGCAACCGTACATGCCACTAACATGAGTGTAATCAGTAGGCAACAAGGTAAACGTTGCATACTTTTCCACAGATATACTGATGAATTACCAAAACAATATCAAACTGTGTTCACCTGGAGCCAATATGTTTAGTGCATTTCAAACTTACTGTATACAATGACAAAACTTATTGGTAGAAAAAAAAAAACTGCCAGGACCAAAACACAAATATTAAACATATTTTACAATAGGACAATTGAAAATTTAGTTTAACAGTCGTGTACGTGCACCTCAAGCCCTAAAAAATTAAGTTGTACTGGAAGGATAGAATTTTTAACAACTTTAACTCGGTAAATATGCTAAGAAAAGGGTGCTGTTATATTTTTACAATGGTTTTAAACTTAAGTTAATTAACATAGAGTCTTGCAGTAGGCTACAGTAACTAGAACACACACAAAAAAGTTGATGTGAAAACTGAGCTGGGCTAGCTCACCCATCCGCTGTTTTTCCACGAACCTGGTCCAGCACTGACTAAAGAAGATTTTGAGAGTTCGAACTGTGCGACTTTCGAGCCCCGCCAATGAACTTGTTCTCTTCCCCCTTTTCTCGTAGTCGTCCCTTCGCCTAGCTTCGGGCAGCCTCTGAAGTTTTCATGCATTCCCTTCCCCTCTCCACCCTCGGCGTTGTCGCCAAGCCGATCCCGGCTGCCTCGTGGCACTCTGCCTTTGCTTGCAGTCCTGGAACGCTCTTGCGATCTCCTCTTGACCGATGCGGCACTTGTGGCAGTTCATCTTTATTCTGGTAAGCCTTTTTTTCTGTTTGGTTGTGCTGGGGTTTCCCCCCACCGAACTTGACTTCGTGCTTTGACCTGGATTAACGGGAGCAATAAACTACTTTTACGGCAGCAGATGTGTGTGCGCACGCGCTGGACGCTGGGGTGTGGAACTGATACCTTCGGCCAAGCTCGGGCCGCATCGGAACTGTTCGGGCCGCCCTCCTTCTCCTGGCCCTCCCCTCCTTTACTTGGCCAGCGTTTGCTGGTGACCAGCAGCGGAGAGGCACTCTGGTCTCCGCCTCCGTCCATGAAAGACCGTGTCCCTCTCGGCACTCCGTCGGTAAGTGTACAGTTTTGATTCGGGTGCACGGGTCGTCATCTTGTTGCCGGCTCGGTAAGCCGCGTGTTTACCCTACGTTATTTACTAGTTTTTTTTTAGGTTTGATTAATCCATTATGACGTATCGGCGGCGTGTCGAGGGGGCTCGAACCTAATTGCGCTACTGATTTGTATGGGCCCTTCCTTCAGGCCATGTTGTGGGCAATTAAATGTGTAACCTTATGTTAACTATTGAACACTCTTCCCGATGTCATTGTATGTAATGAGTGAAAATTGATAATACATCGTTTCCACCCTGTGTTATCTAGTTTGGTTATTTCGTCGTGTTTACCCTATCGGGTAACTCGAACCCTTTCGTCTTTCGTGCCCAGAGTGTGGTACATGGTTATTAATTTAAATCTTACTTTCACATTTTTTAAGTTTTGGCCGCAAGGGGATCGACGCCCCATTTTATTTTTCAGTATGCTTCGTGTATTTGCGCACGTAATCTAATTAGGTCAATGTTAATTTTGACTGCTGTAACTTGTATCTGGAAACTCAGTGTATTGTATGATCAATAAACGCCGCTTTGTTTTGAAATCCTGTACGAGTTTAATTTAAGTATGCATTTAGTAACTATTACTCTGTCCCTGAGTGATCAGCGGCGTCACCTTGTTAGATTGTGTGGTTTTGGAGGTAGAAAGTGTGCCTTGGGTGAGATTGTTAGCTAACCCTAGATTCACAGCCGTTTTGTCATTGTATAGTTGTGTCTGTGAGATTCGGGCACAAAACTTCCTACTTTTATGTCATTATGTACTTAAGAGGGCATGGTACATAATTCAACGCTAAAAGCATTACTCTATAACTGTACGTTTCTTGATGCCAATTTGCGAAAATTAATCAATAGCAATCCTAGGCAAAAGTTTTAGCCAGCGTTTTAAACAAAATTGTTTCCAGTGTTATGAACTTCTGAGGCACAATCTCGGACACTGGAACCTCCTGCATTTAACTGCGGTACAAGAGATTATGCGTAACGAATGAGTAATTTTGGATAAATATTTACTCATATAATTGGCAAATACCATTATCTAGGATTGTCATTAAGTATTTTATCCATATTGGCTTCGTAAAATTAGTAGAAATCAATTGATGTTTTCAGCGTTTATTTATCTACCATACGCCCGTGCGTGGGCATTACCGTATTTAAAATGTGTGTGGCGGCACACGGGACTGCCACAGTGCTGGAAAGGATGGGGGGGGGGGGAAGAGAAGGGAGACAGCGGCGTGCCCATTGATGTACGCAGGCGGGCATGACCAGGCGCTCACCCCTTCATTCCCTAATTCGCCCTCCCGAGTGGATATATAAGTGGCTGCGCAACCGTGGAGCGGGTCTACTATGCTTTTGTGTCTTAAACTTCTGATTCTATCGCTACCACTAGGAACACTTACAACCAGTTTGGTCGGCTGCGTTTCTCAAGTAGTAGGAATAAGGAGGTTCAGGGCCAGTGGCATTGTTGAAAAATTGCAGTAGTGTGTACCCTGGATCTCAGCAACGATCGTCAGTGGAGCGTTGTTGGACAGCAAGGGGGTGCTGTTTTGGAGTTTAGTGACAGGAGTAACGCAGTAGAGGTCCGTCCTGGGTCTGGCAGACACAAGTTCCGGAGGCTGTGCGAGGGGGGCACTTGTCTGTCGTGTAAACGTGAGGTTGCCTGGACTGGAACTGACTTTCACTGCTACATTAAGAACCTGGTTACTTTCCACTACTTCCTGGAACCTTTTTCTCTCCTCTCATCGACACTATTATCTGGACTATTGTTGAGATGGAGAAGAGGTGGAGGAGATACGTGGCTCCCAGCTGTTGCTGCCTCGGAGAGTCTGGTCAGGGGACTGGAACCTAGGTGGGTGTCACCACGTCAACGCCTTGGGTGGGTGTGTCCAGCACATCTATGCCTGAGGTGGGCGTGTCAGCACATATGCCTGGGGACTGGCCGCTGTCCCGGTTGCCTCGAGCAGCCGGTCCTAGGGCATCCTCGACTAGGAGGCAAGTATAGTCAGGGGCACATGCTCCTTGTAGCAGGATCACGGGGCCCCAAGCCATCCGTGTCTCATCTGAAATCCCTAAGATCATTCCATACCTCACACCAGATCTTAAGGACAACGATGGTACAGGTTGCCAAAAGAGGCTCGGCAGGCACTAGTTATCAGGACACTACACATAACCCTATTGAGGGCCACTCACCCACCCTTGCTACAAGGGAAGAGAGACCCATTGATGCCGCACTGCCAGAGGGACCGCTCACCCCGAGACATTTGTGTAAGTTGGTGAGGGAGGCGGCGGCACTGCAGCAGCGTCAACAGCTTCGACAGCAGGCGGCGGCCAGGTATAGGTGGGCTCGCCCAGATTGACAGGTGGGATTCTGTCCACCAGGTGGCCAGCGATTCCACCTTCTCTCTCTCTGGCCAGATACACGGTGGACCTTCCCGCCTCCGACCATCGATCTATGGGAGCATCGGTCAGTGAAACCATGCCCAGTGTCCAGTCCATCCCTACTCCATCCCGCCCATACCCTGGAGCAGAGCCTGAGGTACTGAAGGCAAACCAGGGCGCAACGAGATGAGGAGCAAAGGGAGAACTAATGGTGCCCGCACACTTGCACGCAGCGACTTTTTCCCCCTGATTCAGTTACTGGCTAGTAAATGGATCCCCGCACACTGTGGCGAAGAGCGGTAGGGCGCAGAATGCGCGGACAGTCTTCGAGGCAAGCAACTGGCCAAACCGCTCCGCCACTTGCCGCTGCATGCCAAGTGTGCGGGGGTAAGCGTAGCCACGCGCAGATATTGGACACCTTCAGGATTTTCGTTCCCTGAATTCGTGTTTTATCGGCCAATACAAACAATGACAAGCTGGTAAGCGGCAGACCTGGCATAAGAAATAGGGCGGTCATCGCTTTAGGTCAACTTTGGTATGGTTATTAAATATGAATTTCGTACCACTTAGCTGTTGTTGGTATATAAAAAATAGATTGGGGAAATTGGTGGCAAGGTTTCGGCAACGGGGAGCTGCATCTACCACTAGTATTTCACTGAGGCCAGGTGTATAAACAATGCAATCATGCAAAAAGCAAATATTTGAATGCACAGCTAGATAAGCACTTTTTGAAAACATGTATGATGAAATTGCAATAGTACAGTACCAACCAAAACATAGGGCATCCATACATATAAGATAACCCCTTCTCCACCCCCCCGCGGATTCATAGTATTGTTTGGCATGACTTCGTGAATTTTTTTCTGAATGTAATCTCCATAAGATTCATTTTTGTTCAAATAAACTTTTTTGTATCTTTTTTGTTTACCAACTATGAATTTGTGCATATACATGGCAAAACCTAAAAAAATTACTACATTGTGCAGTATACAAAAGCTAATAAAACAAAAACTACTTCAGGTAGTTAGTGTATTTTGTTTGTGTAGCGTAACGTTTATGAACACAAAATACAATGCAGGATTCACGGCGGGGAAACATTATTTGGAACTTTTTTTGCCTTTTCATAAATAACAAAAACGAGAGAAAAACACTCAAAAACACACTTTACACATCTGAGTGAAATCATGTTTTAGACACGCGGTATAAATGTTATAGCTACATGCTTTTTCTTGCCAAACACATCCACTAACACGCCCAAGCGGCAAACTCACAGCAGCTCTGTCGAATACCACAAAAATACACACAAGGAATTAGTGAAATAATTATACAGTTTTCTCTGTGTACTTTAAAATCCTCTCTGTGGCTGAAAAGGAGGATGTATTAATTTTTATTTACTGTAATTGCTTCATAGTATTTTACATTCATAAACATTCTACTTCACAAACTAAAGACATTAGCATACCTGAAGTAGTTTTTGTTTTATTAGCTTCTCTATACTGCAAAATGTAGCAATTTTTAGTTTTGTAATACATTAATAAATTCATAGTAAGTACAAAAATGTACAAAAAAAGTTTATTTGAACAAAAATCAAGCTTATGGCGATTACATTCAGAAAAAAATTCACAAACTTGCTCCAACCAATATTATGAATCCGGGGCTGGTGTACCTTATATATATATGCGTTGCCGTATGTTTTTGGTTGGTACTGTAGGTAAAATTAGTTTGTTTTCTTTTCATATTGCGTTTTCGCCTCCTGTATTGACAGATTGTCTACCGAAAACACCTGAACAAGTTGCAATTGTGTTTAAACGGTTTCAACTTCACAATTTCGCTACGAATTTGTGTTTGATTTGAATGAGCCTTATTTACTGATTTTGTTGGTACTGAGACAAGTTACATTGAGGTTACAGCCTATAAAAAAAACAAACACAGGCTGTCCAGAAACAGCCGTATATTTTACGCGAATTCTGGGTTGAATTAGAAACAAAAATGTTTGTAGCAAACATTGCAGTGGTATAGCCATGGGGGTTCGTATGGGAAGGGGTGGGGAGGAGAGTTAAAAGTTTATAACAAAATTGATAGTATTTTTACCAGTAGAATATTCAATGTTTTTGTCACAAAAACTGAAAAAACAACACTATTTTACATCTAGAAATCCAAATATTCCCGGGTGGAGAACCTATTTTTAGGAAGTGGCTAGTGGTACTTCATTATAGAAGACCACTTCCCCTTCCCATGCACAAATCCTGGCTACTCCACTGAAATGTTGTACAATGACAATTTACGTGCACAATGTGGCAACATATCACGAAATAGCTCCCCTCTAGAAGTACACAAGATACCTTATTTTCATTGTTCAGTCTCATGATCGCAGGTTCAAATCCCAAGCAGTGTAAACATGATTTTACATTTACTCGGCGTAACATACATAAATACATATTTGGAGGTGGATGCACAACAGGGGACTATCTCGTGCTTAGTTGTGCGCGTAAAATATTTTACATTTAGCCACTAACATTATCGTCTCTTTTAGCCCAGTATTCTCGCTCGTGGCAGGCATATTATATGACGTTTTTTGGAAATTCTGAATAGGTAGCTGTAAATACGCCAAACATTTTTCAAAAATTTCTTTGGACATGCAAAAATTCTAGAAAATTTTAATTCTGTCTTTCCTGAGATCAGTAAACAGGTAACGAAAATCACAGAAAAAGTATCGCTTTACATCATATAATGAAACCAACACCATCATACCATGTGACGAGCTACTCATGATTGTACGACACTGTACTGTAACACATACTGACCGACCGTGATGCCAGATAGCGAGGTTATTGTGAGCGACGAGCGGGAGGGGGGCTACATCATCTTGCGCTCGCATGTACAGACTGACCTGGGGCCCAAATTTTGAAACTGTCGGAATAATTTCGCTGGAGGAATGTTTGCCTCGATAGTGAGTGCCGGAATGTTGAAAAACTTATTTTTGAAACGACCATAGTTACTATCGAGTGAAGAGCATTTGATTCAGTTAGTAAGATGTAGCATCGTTGCATTTTGTGTGACGTCACTACTGTGCAGCAAATCAGTGGATAGTGTGATTAACTCAAAAACGTAAATGTTGGAACAAATGTGGTGGCATGGTATTTGAATGTTTAGTATTTTATTTAAGTTAGAGCTGCGAAAAAAGTACAGAATGCGTTGCTGATATTTAAAAACCGAAGTGAGATGCAAGGTAAAATAATACTTTTTTACTTTGCAAAAATACAATATAAATACTTTATACATACAAAACTAAACAGTAGATTTTATAATGATGTCACTCTAGCTTTTATTTTGTCACAAGAGTACAATTGGCTTCGCTTTTCTGATTTCATAACATATACCTTCACAGACGTATTATTAAATTCTATATTTGCAGTTGACTGCCTTAAAGAACATTGCTAGAAAACATTCATAAAAATATTAAAATCTAGCCTCTTACATTTTACAGCATCTTCCACGTGTTCATTTTACTATATGAAACCTTTCTAAAAATAATGTTTATTTTATAATTAGTTTATTTTCTTTTTTCAAATTTTTCAACATAGGATACTGTTTTCGACGCAAGAATTACTGTAGACTAGCCCTTGAATAAATGCTTTAATATTAAACCATAACGAAGCTTCGGTTTGCTTCTTTCAACAACCACAACCACTAATCAAGACGAATATCTTTATCAAAATTGACATTCCACCACCTACTAGGCAGGCGGATTTATTTCAATACTTCCGGTATAGATTCTGGTACTAATCGCTATCGAGTGTTTAAAAAAAAAGCTTTTCTTCATTCCGATAACGGAATGACATCATTCCACTAGTGAAATCTTTTCGACAGTTCCAAAAATTTGGCCACAGGATGCCGGATAGAATAATCGTTGTGCGGGAAATGGGGAAGGATGGGGACGTTCACCGCGATGCTCCGCCGCACCGAGCCCAAATGTGCGGGCACCTTAATGCCACCGGCAGGGCAATTTACCTGGGTTGGAGAAACCCAGCGCAACAACGTCAAACCACCAGAGAATAGCACCGTACATTTAACTGATTTCAGATGTACACTGCTAACAAACATGTTGGATGGAGAACATATTTTCGTTGCATGGAGAAAATAAAACTTAGCAGAACAATAAATGTGAAATAATTAAGTAACACGTGTTAAAATAATGAAATACAATAATTATACAAAATTAATATAAAATGTGGGTTAGTTTCACCTCATACCACTAGGTTGTTTTTCACAAACTTAATCTTAGTACTTGCATAGATGTGGCCGGTATTAGTCTCTAGGGTATTTGGTCTTACTTATTGATGACAAATTCTATACACAAATTACACATGGAAACAAATTAAAAAATTGCAATAATTCAAACTGTAACTTAATGTACTTACAGTTTCTGAAATTAAATATTTGCATCACCCCCCCCCCCCCCCCCAACACAAACAAATCCAACAACAACCTCATTTCAGGGGCAAGTAGACAATACAAAAAAAAATTAATCAATCTATTATCACACCATGAATTTCGTATTGAGCCAGAATTGAATTTTTTTTATACTTCCTATGAGAAAAAGTCCATATGACAAAATTGGCAGGACTGTACAACAGCTAGTATCCAAGGTTTCTCTCCAAACAATTGCCTCGGGACATATTTTTGACACAGAAAACATTCAACTTTTTAAGTCTAATATAACAGGCATAGTATTATTCTACCTCAATAAAAATGACAAAAATGCAACTATCCATTTATATGACCGATATGAAAAAGCTCAGCAACAAAAAACATGAGAAAAATATTGCTTTGTATCTCTTGACACCCAACAAATTTGGTGCCATAAAACATCAATTTGATATTAATTTCAGGATGCTAGACAAGCTAATCTACAAACTGATGTTTTGTGCCCACCCAAAGAAAAAATTTACAAGAGTCCTGAATTGTGGCTAGGAGAAGTTGCTGGAATGCATAGAAATGAAGAAGATTGTACTGTCCACTTCTTCTGTCGGACAAGACCAGCAACATCCTTTAACAAATCAGTAAATGATACTGTGAATCTGTGTGCCATTAACAAACATTTTGAAAAGTTCTCTCTGTGAATGAATTTAACACAAGCATTGGAAGAGGGAGAAATTCACACTCAAAGACAAGCACAGAATGAACTCTATTACTGAATCACAAAATGAAGAGAAAATGGAAGACGAGGACTTTTATTGTGGTACACATAAATGTTTAGCTTTAGTGTTTTTGGTTTAAGGGGGGATATCGGATGCTATACAGGCACAGAATTTACATGTAGTCATGTATGTATCTCATGTCTTTACAAACACAAGAAAAAAACCAATTCAAGAAATTCAACCATTTAGCACTAGAGATATCTGCCAAACACGAGTGCGAAGGGGAAGGCACAAAGCATAAGAGGAGAAAACAAGAATAAAAAAATTTGAGGCCAGGTTGCCAAGAAATATGGTGTCACTTGCACCCCCTCCCACTACCTACGTGTATCACATGAACTGTCCATGACTGATGGGAAGAGCCCAAGACACGGGTAAGGAGTGGTAGGGTGGTGGTGGCAGTCGGGTTCCTTGAAAACAAGGGGGGAGCTGCTGCTGTTGCCTTGTAGCCTGAGCATTGTGAAGTCATGCGCGCAAACATTGGTCCTCTTCTTTACATGTTGACGTTGATTTGAAACTAGCAGTGCCTTCATATCACACTCAAATGTAAATGTTTGTATAGGTTAGTGCATCTAAATTGTTTTTTTTTCTTATAGATTGTGATAAAATTACAAATGACTATGGGTAAATTTGATTAATTGGCACCTGTAAACAGTAATCTTTATTTCATTAATGTTTTCCAGTGAAACTAAATAGAGAAAAGTTATACACAGCGAAGGATGCGAAATCATAACTACTGTTATTAACAAGTGTGACAAAAACTAAAAGAAGGTTGCTTAGCAATTCTTTCGAGCCTAGTAACACGCTGTACCGTGTTTCGTAGGTGTACGGCAAACAACGGCAAAACGAATAAGCAAGGTAAACCAAGTACAAAATGCAACAGATACTAACAGTTCATTACCTAAACATGGTAAAAAAAACACGGTGCTTGGCGGAAATACACTATATGATTGTGGATGATTTCGATAGATGGCTTTTATGTTCGAGAGAAGAAAGTTGCAATAGTGCCGAAATTTTGGATTCTTTTGCGGTACTAGGTAACAACATCATATTCGTCGAGTCCAGTAAATGTTTTCGCTTTACGCAATAGAGCACGTTCCATTGCCTCCCAGACCCTCGTGACGTCATCGCACCCCTACCCGGCCGCATTCCTGGCAGGGCTCTTCCCATCAGTCGCGCACAGTACAGTACTGTACCACGACCCACCGCCGCTTTCATCTCTGTAATACGAGGTGTTTGCACCGGTCTCACATTTCCGCATTTCACATGTTGAAACAGTGGAGCAATAACAGTATATTGTCTTTATTCATAGTGTGCCAAACTGCTGTGCAAAGGTGCAAAGTTTACCTTGTAGTCATTTTCCTATGGCACTCGGTGAAAAGAAAAAGTTTTCAGCCATACCGAGAAACCCAACAATCATGATTTTAACAAAAGTGCTGAATTTTTTAAATTATAAAAGTTTTCAAGTGTTTTTTCTGTTCGTAGATAACAGAAATAGAAATAATTTAGGTGGTTTCGCACAAAGAATACTATGCCTGATGCTACTACACTGTCCGCAATGTGTCAGCCTCAATGTGTGCGCCACTGTTTTTCACGTTGGAAACACAAGATATTAATGGAATTTTACATATTGAAGCACGCCACTTACATAATGTTAATTCAATTCGGTTTGTTACATGTTTACTTTCTTCGCTATGCCATTCTGCATCATTAAAATATATAGCATAAAAACAAAATCTGTAGAACTGACAATCAAGTTTCATGTTAACAATTCCAGACATTAAAAATGAAAGTGAAATGATTTAAAGTAAACAAAATGCTTCCTAAAGTTTATTTTATTTACATTCACATTGCAGTCCTCACTGTACTGTTTAATACGATCTTACAAGGATACATTTTACTCTACAATGTATAATGAATGTTTTGCAATGTGCATGTATGTGTAAATATATATTTTTTTATGGTACTCAGTGAACATTTTGTACTTTGCACAGCATTCATTCTGTATGTTGTAAAAATATTATACATCCTATTAACAAGTTCAGTGTGACTATTAGTAACTTTTTCACTAAATAAAGATATCCAACAATAAGAAATTCTTGTTTTACTTGTGTACGTAAAACTAGTCCTAATACAAGAATCCTTGAAATATCACTTTAAGAACAAGAAAGTACCTAACCTAATATTTACACGTTTGGAACTGTGACGTGGAGCGTTCCGCGTCCCCGCAGCTGAAGCCCGTCGTGCGCACCACGCCTACCAACTGGAAAAGCCGAGGCAGGCAGTACCGCACCTGCATAAGGGAATGCACCCGGCCACGTGGCGCTAAGAGGTAGCAGCACCCAGACGCCATCCCGTGACGCCAGGTGCATTTGTGCTAAGAGACCCCCAGCAAATGTAGGGAAAGTGCCCCATACACATTAACGCCCGCAAGCAGCTGTTTATGTGGAGAGTGTCATGCTGCCACTTACGGACAAAGTGCAGAAACATGGGTCGCACTCATGTTTGCTGAGTGAAGTTTAAAGTCTAGGGGTAACCTTGTTCCCATTGAAGTAGTTTTTAATTATCATCTATCAGGTTTAACCTCAAACGTTGTAGAAACATCCCTGCACCATGCCACGTAAAATTCTTAAAAGTTATTTTTAAAGTAAATTTAAATATAAGAATTTTGTTAAGTGTTTTCAAAGTGTTCTCCGTTTCTTCCTAAAAATTCAAGAGCTAACCTACACATTACCACAATGTAACGTAACCTAAATCTCTGGATATATGGAAACTGCATGTCTGAAAATAATTATAGAAACATTCCCTATAGTCCATCTCGCGTAAGAATTCCTTTTTTTGACAGTTATGCTCACATTCATTTTTACTGCTGTTGCCATGGAATAAGCAGTGTTTTCCTCTGCCACAAGTGATTTTTGCACAAACACACTGAACTAGTTTTCAGACTGCATTACATCAAAATAGAAAGTATTTTTCTGTAGAAATTTGTGCATGTTATTGTCTTCAGAACTGTCAAAAAAAAGGAATTCTTATGTGAGACAGACTATAACACTATTTGTGACTGAATGTCAAGAATTTGCATTTAAAATTATCCTAGTTTTGTAATGTTTAAGGGTTTTTGTGTAATGATAAGCACTTTAAAAAATTACCCAAACGGGAAAATTGAGATCCTCGAATAGATAAACATAACTTTTATTTTTTAACTTAATTTACTGCGGAAAACTGTGTTTCCATAAAACTATGACTAACATATGCATATCCCAGATAATATATAATGCATGTGTCTGTTTTCCATAAATGCTATAATATAGTATTTATTTCATTGACATACATCTGATTACATGCTGTGTAAAAATAAATGGCAATCGTCGAGTGAATTCAACAGTTTATAATTGTTATGACGGAAATTGTTTTTGTATGCAAGGTGTTTCCTCTGACAGGAATAAGGGGCAAAAATATAATTACTACTCTCAAATTGGGATTCGTCAACCAAATTAAATTTAAAATTAATCTTAAAATGCATTCTGAAAAATACTTAACATTATTAAAACAGCGTACCTACTAGTTACATATTTTAGTTGTTACAATAATTGTGTGGCCAACATTTTTCGACTACACTTTTTTTTATAAAAAAAACTACGATTTAATACAGGCTACCGTGTAATTCGATAGTAATTATAAACTTATCAGTGCAGTGATAAATAACTGGGAATAAACTAATTTGCAACTTAACGCACAGTAAACTTTAATTATGTATTTTATAACTTTGTTTTCATAATCATTGTCTTGGAATGTAAGATAATTATAAAGGATGCCTCACTAAGAGAAAAATTATTTATGCAGACTCTCCTATAAATAAATAAGTATGCATAAATATATTCTAATGATGAATTTTAAAGCATTTACAGTGCATTTAGCTGAATAATTAGAATATGAAGATGTACCTGTTTCGTGCAAAATAGCTACAGATCTAACAACAATTAAACATTTGCTATACTGCTATCATGGTTATATTTTCCGTATTTCGATTACTCAAAACGTTGGGTTTTTAGACGTGTCAGCATATAAAATTATTAATGTTTTCAAAGTGTTCTTTGTTTGTTAGTAGCCTACAAAAAATAAATAACTGGTTCGTTAAATTTATTAATAGTGTTAACAAATCTCCTTCCAAAATCCCAAGCCCATTTTTATTTACTGGTACGATACAAAATGTTGTATACATAAGGTTGCGAAGTGGTGTCAGCAGACACAGGCCGCAGATGGGATGTCTTGTAAAAACTAAAAGAAATTGCACTGTCCACAAACTTTGTCCTTTGGCTTGCGCCAGGCCAGGCCAAGGTACCTGCTATTCAAGGTTTACTGCTAACCTTTGTAATTCCCCCCAGACTTCCTGCTGTGAGCCCCTTTGCCTACCTTGCAGCAGCCAGCACGTAGTTTTCCAGACAGCCGCCTAGTGCCACCTTCCAGCTAAGTAAACGCTGATTGCATTGCTTTCTATATGTTTTTTTAAGCTTTACGCATAGTGCACACGTGCGTCACACCTCATTCGATTCTTACATCATTATCCTGCAACATATCACAAATGTGTTTTGTATCTTTAACAGGAGCGTCGTAGTTGGCATTTTTCAGGAACACTGCATCACAAGCAGATTCAGTGTTTTCCATACGTCCACATTTTAATTAATTATTAGTAACTATGACACGTGCCGCGATGAAACTTTGCTAAAGCACAGAAGAAGGTTATTTTCATAAGTATCGCAAGTATTAAAATTCTATCTTTACAGGAAAGGCCTAAAAAATGACAGATCAATGTAATTATGAAACAAAATGTTAATTATTCGAGTTAATTACGGGCAGAAATACTTAAAAATTTTGCAGATACAATATACATTACGGTATGAAAATGTTGTTTAAGTTTCATTACGAAATTCTGAAAAAAAATATTTTCTAGAATTCACTCTTAAATATTTACGACAGAAATAGAGTTCAGATGTGCGATAATGTACGAACTTATAAAAGGCTTGCTTCAAAAATGTCAGAATTTAATTAAAATAGAAGTGTAAAGAGTATGATAACCATGAAAAAAATATCCGACCTTGCTTTTTATCTTTCAGTCGATAATGATACGCAGGAATAAAGAGTGTTACTTCCTTGTTATAAATGGACTGACCTGGTCAACACTTAATTTTTACAGCATTATTTTCAATATGTTGTTTCAGTTTACTTGGCAGACATCAGAAAAGAAATAAATAAGAGCCATTTAATTCTTTTTTGAAATCACAGCAGGTTAGGAACTATACATGCGATATGCGTAAGAAATGGCAAATTACTATTGGAGCATTTATGTATGCGGCGCTGAAGAATCACGTTGCGTCGACCAATCAACTCTAGCAATATAAAACACTGTGCTGGCCTGTCACCACGTGCAAGGTGGCCGCTAGGCTTCCTAGCATAGCTCTGCCAGAGCTGGTACACTTGGCAAAGTGGTGGCGGGAGATGCAACATGTCAGGATATCCACTGAGTGTGTTAAGGGAGGAAGCGGAGATATCTGTAATTCACTTCCTGCCCCCCCCCCTAGAGACTTATCCATCAGGACTGTGATAGTTCTTTCTCTTCCGGTAGAGTATAGCACTATCCAGCGACAATTACACATTACAAAACAATCAGGCACACAGTTTGTCACACAATACACAGACAGCGAAGCTTTATGTTCTAGAAACACTGTAGAATGTTACTTCATGGTTTAATTTACAACCAAGGCTTCCGGTGGTCGAACCGGGGTGAAATTTACACCATGCATGACTCACCAGTTTGTCTCCTATGAACGTGTCAAGTACTTAAGGGTTTGGTAATGATGCCCCTAAGGAATCTGGAATGCAGCAGTCCATTATAATATCACATTAATAGAAAAAGGATTATTTTACACTGGGATCCAATTAGGCCTCTATAATTTACTTCCAAACATAACAAAAGACTAAAATTATACATATTCCCAAATTTAATACATTGTCCGTTTGTTTCTCAAAAATTTCATGCTATAAAGGAAATTAAAGACTTAAATGCAACTTGACTAATTTTGTATGTATTGGTTGTTTTGTTTGTATTTAGTTTTGTTGCATTTGTAGTACAAAGTAAAGAAGAAAGACAAGTTCTATCAAATATAATTAAGATCAACACTGGACAGCTCTACGCTAATAACAAAGTGATGTGTAAGAAAAATAACCTAGCGGAGAGAGATGGAAACTATTGAATAAATTAATGTGTTATATTTCTGATAATATAAATTGTATTTTGTATTCATGTTTAGTGTACTATGGTTTTGGTTTTAATAAAGCACAAATCTTAAACTAAAAAAAATCAAATGTGCTGTTATCTTCTGTCTTGTAGTGAAAAAACAATTGATGTTCTCACAGAATTCCATAAACTGCCCCGTATTGGTCTACAGTAGGTATATTTCGTTATACTTACTATATCCTAAAGTCAGTACACTCAATAAAGCACTTATGAAACGAATGATTGAATACATACTGACGCGAGCGGGGGTTGGTGATTAGATAGTGAATTGCCCGGTGCGCCAGCCCGTTATTGGAGAACGGGCACTCAGTCGGTAGATTCTTCTCTCGCAGGGCCGCGTGGCCGACGGCCGTGGCGTTACTTACGTGATCACCCCACTCGACGTCTGATTGGTTGTTGCGCAGAGGAATCTTATGGCGTTCCTCAC
>PNEQ01012194.1:0-17180 GCA_003012365.1 Medauroidea extradentata | reverse complement strand
CTCAATTTGCTATGCAGTTCGTCAACATACACAATCGGTGAAGCAGGCTGTTCTTCTTCTGCTGGCCTCCCAAACAGTAGATCACTTGGAAGACGAAGCTCTCGCCCTAACAGCATCTTCGAAGGTGTTACCCTTATGGCTTCATGGACAGCTGACCGATATGCAAGGGGCACCTTGGAGTCCCAGTCCTTTTGATTGTCGACTACAAAAATGGACAGATACTGCTCCAAGGTACGATTTAACCGCTCGACCATCCCATCTGACTGAGGATGCAAAGGAGTAGTCCATGTCTTTTTCATACCCAGAATTTTGGTCACTTCCTGGAATAACTTGGCTTCAAAGTTGCGGCCCTGGTCGGAGTGAAGTTCGAGTGGCACTCCAAACCTTGAGAATACATGCTCCACTAAAGTATCGGCCACTGTGCTAGCCTCTTGGTTAGGTATAGGTATGACTTCAGGCAACTAGGTGAAGTAGTCTTGCACCACCAATAGGTACCGATTCTTCATCTTAGTCACTGGCAAGGGTCCCAAAATATCTACTGCCATCCTCTCGAACGGGGCTCCGACAATGTACTTCTGAAGATGACCATGACCTCTAGTTCTTGGTCCCTTTCTTGCTGTACAAGCATCACATGTTCGACACCACCTCTCGACATCTTCCCTGCAATGTAGCCAATAGTATCGCAATCTGACTTTGTTGAGAGTCTTATTAATTACAAAATGTCCTCCGGCTGCTGAACTATGAAGTTCCTTCAGTACCTCTGGAACTATAATTTCTGGGAGTACCAGCTGTAGGCGGGTTTCTTTGCCAGCTGCACTTTCCCAGTTCCGGTACAGGACACCATTTCTCAGAGATAGAGAATCCCATTGTGCCTAGTATGCCTTAGTTGTAGTACTTTGATCAGATAAATCGGCCCACTCTGGGCGCTGGCCTTTTTCCTTCCATTCTAATATTGGCCCAAGAGCAGGGTCCTTTCTCTGATCTTCGCCAATCTTTTCATTACTCCAGGGAGAAGGTTCATTGCTAGTTGTGAACTCTTGGATTCTTGTTATCCTAGCAGTTGGTATCTTCCCAGCCTTCCCTTCTTGGCGATCACAATGAAAGCACATTGGCTCGCATGGCCTCCTGGACAGTGCATCAGCATTGTTGTGTAAGCGCCCAGGTCTGTGCTGTATTTCAAAATCATACTCTTGAAGGTGCTGCATCCACCTAGCTATCTGTCCTTCTGGGTTTTTAAAATTCAGCAACCAAAGTAATGATGCATGATCTGTTCGTAGAATAAAATGCCTTACATATAAGTAATGGTGAAAATGTGAAATAGACTCATGACCATTGCCAGGAGCTCCCTACGAGTTACACAGTAATTTCTTTCAGGCTTATGTAACACTTTGCTGAAATACTCTAATGGCCTCTCTTTTCCATCCTGGATCTGTGACATAACAGCACCAATCCCCACATCGCTCGCATCAGTGTCTAAAATGAACTGTCCATCACTACTAGGATAACCTAGAACAGGAGGTGAAACCAAAATTTCCTTTAATTTTCTGAGTGAGGATTCACAATCGGGGGTCCAGAAAAATTTTCTTTTAGTCTCAGTCAACTCATGTAATGGCTTTGCTATTGTGGCGAATCCATGCACAAAACGCCAATAGTAAGCACACAGCCGAAGGAAACATTTACTTGAGTCCGATCAGTTGGACGTGGCCAATCTCTAATTACTTTTGTCTTCTCTGGATCTGTTTCTATCCCTTCAGCCGACAATACATGTCCCAAAAATTTCACTTTCCTTTGGAACAAATTACACTTTTTGGGAACTAGCTTCAAATTAGCTGCTGTTATCCTCTGAAGCACTGAATCAAGACGTGTCAGGTGTTCATTAAATGTCTTCCATGTAACCACAATGTCATCTAAATAATCCTGACAAATATCCAAAGGTAGTACTCTTTCCATAAGTCGTTCAAATGTTGCTGGAGCATTGCACAGTCCAAAAGGCATGACCTTGAATTGCCAGGTTCCTTTCCCTTGTACAGTAAAGACAGTCTTCTCTCTATCTATCGGGGCTACTTCACATTGCCAGTACCCACTTTTCATGTCCAAGGTTGGAAACCACTGGGATCCAGCCAGGCTACGCAGAGTGTGATCTATCCTAGGAAGTGGGTAGGAGTCTTTCCTGGTCACATCATTCAGCCGCCAGTAATCTACACAAAATCTTGTTGAGCCATCTTTCTTCTTAACCAACACAACTGGAGATGACCAGGGGCTGTTTGATGGCTCTATCACATCCAGATCCTTCATTTCCTTCAGAATGTCATCAACTACCTCGTGAGAAGCAAGAGATAGACGTCTAGGAGGTTGCTTGATAGGTCTAGCATCACCTGTATTGATATGGTGACATGCCACAGATGTCCTATCCAAGATCATGTGAACCACATGAAAAAGCGTTTTGATTCTTTATTAAGAGTTCTGCAACAGCATTCTCTTGTCTCCAGTCCAGGTTTTCCTTTGTCCTCTTCAGGAGTTCTGTAAGTGGTTCTGGCAGAGTATGCTTCACAAAGTCCTCCCCTAAGACCTTAGACTCAGTGGTGTTTATCTGGGAAACCTGCTTACACAAGCCAATCGTTGCCCCCTCCTCAAGACGAATTGCCTTATCAGTTAAGTTCATCATTTTAACAGGGAAATTATTTGATCTTGATGAAACCAAAGTCCTGGCTATAAGTACTCTATCAGGGAGGTTACTCCCTCTTCTCATAGGCTCGATTAATTCTACGGGCCATACAAACTGTCCTACACAGCACCCTGGTATCACAATTTCGCTAGAAGCGGGCAACACAGTGGCCTGGCAACAAACTACGGGGCAGCTGACTGGTGATGTTAATTCTGGTCGTGGTGTCATTACCAACTCTGTTTCACCTATATTCAAGACCCCCAGTTGAGTGTCAATGCAGCATCCTAGTTTACACAGAACATCTAGTCCCAGTTAACATACATCTGCAATATCCGCTATGTAGACTTCATGTTTTAACTCTAGTTCACCCAATTTTAGTTGCACACACTTCTTCCCTTTCACTGGTGTTGTCTCACCAGTTGCAGTGGTTAACATGCACACTCCAGTACTTTGATCATGTGACTGCTGGGGGAAAGGCCTAATGATATCTGGCCTGACGACAGTAATGGTCGCCCCTGTATCTACAACCATCTGACAGGGTACATCATCCAGGCTGCCCTCTACCAGCAATGCATCAACTTCCTGTTTCACCGAACGTACTCGAAGGAATTGTGGGGGCTTTACCTCCAGCAATCACCGACCTTCGCCCTTCAAGACCGGTGTTTACATGTTTCCCGAATTTTTAACTAGTTGGTTGGTCTCACCTGGTACTGGGTCTTGATTTCTTCGCTGATACTGCCGACACTGGGCTTTCAGGTGTCCAGGTCGTCCACACTCCCAGCACTCTGGCCGCTTTCTTGGTCGAGGACGGCGTTCCGAAGCACCAACTCTGCTGGAAATGACGCTAATGGCTGTCTTAATTTCCTTCAGGGTATTCTCGATGCAGTTCCCCTCTTCTTCACCTGTTACTTTCGCTGCTCGCACTACACGTCGATTCGCTGGCACCTGCCTTGCCGACTCGACTTCCAGTGCACGGGCTAGAGCATCTTGCATGGTACGAGGTGCTGCCAGGCGTACTGATTTATATCATGTTTGGACTAATTTTGAAGCTAACTAAATTTCAAGCAACTTTCCTAAGTAACCTTTCCTTGTATTTTGCCTTGATTGGATTTTTTAAATTTCAAGTATCCTCTTATCTTGCTTCTCCTGGAATGGGATTTATCTGGCAGGCTCGTCAAAGTTCTCTTGCATGGAAGCACGTACAGAGAAGTGCTGGCTTTTAAATTTTCAAGTAAGCACTGAGCTAGCCTGTGCTGGGATGGATTTATCTGGCAGGCAGGTCAGAGTTCACCCGCTTGGAGGCATGTACAGGGACGTGCTGGAATGCGGTGAAATCTGTTGGGCGTTTCTCGATCGAACTGGGTAGTAGTGTCAGGTGCAAAAGAACTCCGAAAAGGTGGTGATCCGCGGCAGATTGATGACACTGCACTTCCCTAATTAATAAACCAATTAATATTTAGCTGGTATAGTGAAATAAAACACTTTAAAATTTGTCAGTGACTATGTTTCATATAATTTGTATGTTATAAATGTCAGGTGACCAGCTTTTAAAACAAGTTGGATTCTGATGTATCCATCGGCCGCTCTGCCGAGCAAGTCAAGAGTGTTCGCCCGGGAGTAGTTAGCCGTGATATGTCGGAGCTTGGGCTCAGTCGCGAAAAGATGGCAGGCTAAGTGTTTGGATTAGTTGGGGCGTCATGGCAGGAGGAAGAGGACGAGTTAGATGTGGTAGAGGGGCTGTGAAGCCTAAAGGGCGGATTCGCGAGTAACAGCTGCACATGTGAGTATAGCGGTTTTATGACACAGTCGGGGAAAGTAGTTATATATTTGCATCCTGTAGTTTAGGTTGTTTTCCTTTGTGGAGCAAACTGAGGCAGGTCACAACTAATGATAGACTTGTACGAACACTCATGACTGTATGAATTCCGCCACAGGTGTTACCTATTCATGTTCATGCCTCAAGTAGATAAAGTCACTGAAAAGAATTTTTGTACGTTACTGTGCCATGTACGTCTGGTGAACTGTTATTAAATGAGACCAAAAGTTATAAAATATTTTGCTTCTTTTTTCTTTATGTAAAATCCTTCAGTGAACACCTCAGGCTATCCGGGCATATAAATAATAAAAAAAAGTCTAATTTGTAAAGTCGCCACCGCGAACAGGGACATCATCATAACCTTCATGAATTCATCATCCACGCAACAAAATCAGTAGACCCGTTACACAGCGCTCTAGAGAAAATTTAAACGTGTAAAGAACACTCTCGTCTTACACGGGCGTAGCAGTTGTTCCTAGCAATTGTAATTTGTAGTGTTGTGCCGTATTAGTATCATGAGGCGTCACTGTTGATTTCTTTGTCAATGCAACTGCAGTACACATTTCCAAGTTTGAAAATGTGTACTATCATAGCTATTGTATTTTGACTTTTGTGTAACTTCAGCATTTGCATTTTTATGACTACGATTTATTTAACGATTCAAATGTCGATACATGGAATTATGATTGAATGATTTCAATACTTGCATTATACTAGGAGTTTGCTATGTTTGAATATACAGTTTCAATGCTCTGAACAATGGTACCTTTGTATCTATTGGAAACTATATTGTAATTAATGTGTTGTTTACAAGCCCGCTGTATATTAGGAACCTGCTATTCTTAAATGTGTGCCTTAACGCTCCATAACGTGTTTTTCACAAATGGAATCTCAACCATTGTGCTATTTGATGTTTGCATCCTTTAATATTTGGAGCTAGTCGTATGTACGAGCTAAAGCCGAAAGCGTTGTGTAACGTTTGGTACTTACGTTTTACGTCAGGGTTTCGTAATTCTGAAAGTGCGGTTTAATGCTCCAAACCTTATCGTTATTGATTCTATTTGAAAGTTTAATTGTAATCATCGCAGACGCTCACATTATACTCAGAGGTCTCCATACTTGAATGTAAAATTAAATGTTCTATATATGTCAATACTTTATCTTCTCTTGGTATTCGAATTAAATTTATTGTCATTGCTTGCTATTTTTCGAGTGTACGAGCTAATGCTCCAAGTGTCAGTATTTTTTTTTCTCCAAAAATTTGTCTAAATAAATTTGTAATTTATTGAATCATTAATTTTATTATGTTAGTTTGTCCCTTGCTCTGTGTATATATTTGCAGTAAATGCCACAATGTTTAGTAATACTGCTCAGTAGGAATGCTGACGCCTAGTTCTAATTATTTGCAAGTTCCTGTAATTTTGCTAAAAACTAAAATATGTTTTATGCAGACGTCGAAACTAAGACCTGCCATAAAACAGAGTCAACGTTCAAAAATTATTGAGACGCAACCTAGAATCATTAGGTCTATATTATTTCTAATTACATCTTAGTGCAGTTATTATTTAAAAATCATTCTAATATCCTAAACTTTGCTAAAGTGCAGAGGTTTTTATACATAAATTATTTACCACTAACTCTGAGGTACTTTTGCTTCTAATACACTGTAGTATCACCGATGCTACATGTTGAGTCCTAGCCCAAGGAAAATGGATATTCATCAACAGCTGGAAAGATCAATAATATTCAGTTTATTTTTGATGAACCATCATATTTCAATAAATGTTATTCCAGTTTACTGACAATTCAAGCATGCTTCTTGTTGTACCAATTTAATTTGTAATCCGAGGCACAAAAGTGTTGAACTCTTCATCAGAGACCTTTCTCTTGGATTATTTCTGGGGGAAATTAATATAACTGAATCAGAATTCCCATGCCAAACCAAAAAAGCAAACCTAAATTGTAATTTTGTTTGTCATCATGCTAAGTTGATTAAAGCCTCTTACCTATATAAATGTATTATTTCAGTCGCTTATAGCTGGCTTTGTACTTATTTAGCAGTTTTTGTATAACTGTTTCTTATCTGTGCTGTTCGTTTTAAATGTGTCGTGTATTCACTTCCAAGAGCGTGTTTAACTATCCCAGTTTCTCATGTTTATTTTGTGAGATTTATACAAAGAACTGAAACCCTCATAGAATGAGTGTTTGCAGTCCACTTCAGTTAGCTAAGCCTACCAATACTGTTGTGTTGTAACTGTATTAGACTTTCTCATTTACCACTTTAAATGAAACATTTGTTTATTTACCTATCTTTTCTCTTTTGGTTATCGAAGCTTATCTTTTGTGTTTACAAATTTCAAATATTACCTCGATATACTTATGTTTCCGCAAAGTTGGGAATGCTCCACTAGTCAATCTTTCAAAATTAATTACACAAATAAACATCTCACGTTGTATTATACTCACAAAATTCGAGTTTTGATTGACGCTAATGCGTTAAGTGTAGTGTTTGCTAGAAAAACCTGAAACTTAAGACAACTTACAGCTATTTTTAGCTTCTCATGCTCTTATTCGAGTCTTGGCTTATACGTCTGACACACAGTACAAAAACAAACACCAAGAAGAGCTTTTAGCCTGCCTACTCTCTTCATGAAACAAACAGTTAAAGAACTTAGAACAACTGAAGAGCATGCTTGCAAATGCACTACGTGTTCCTGCTTCCGGCAGGGTCACACTGTGCATGAGACATGAGAGTGGGCCGTGATGAAGATTGGGCCGGCTACTCGTACAGTGAGAAATGCATGCCTGTCATCCTCCGGCCCGAGGAATGGATGAGATGAGGTGAGATGAGTTCGGAGCAGCGACGGAATGAAATAAGCAGGGGAAACTGGAGTTCCCAGAGAAAACCCGCCGGTCATTGGCAACGTCCACCATGTTTCCAACATGCAAAAAATCTGGGACAGAACCCGCAGAGGACTGAACCCGAATCGTTGAGGTGAGAGGTCTGACCATTGACCACCGCGGACCCTTGCTCATAGTCAACAAGCTATATAGTTAACGTAGAGGGGAGGAATCAGCAATCTCCAAGGCTCTGAGGTGAAGCACAATTGAACGTGGTATTTTGACTCTAGATAAAATGGCGGACTCTTATTTCCGGTCGAGAGACGAGAGTGATTATGCTAATTAAAACATTATTACAGTATAATATATTACAATAATTATTGGCATTTTTTCTGTGTTTAGCGGGAATAAAGTGGAGCTACAAAGTAACGGATTTTATGCGAACATAATGATGGATTTTTAACAAAATGTTGGCCACACTGCTGTTTGCCATGTTTTCTGGGGTCAAAACAGCTGTTCGATTGGGCTTCACTTTAGAAGCGTTTCCGCCCCTCTATGTTTACTATATAGCTCGTTGCTCACAGTACATACCTATAGTTCTGAAAAAATTAATAAGTTAAATAATCAAATATCTTTCAAAGTCTTGTTACCACTTAAGCAATTGTATCATCTAAATTTTTTAACATGATAAATGGTCTTACATTATATATTACAAGATTGAGAACATATACACTTAGTTATAATATTGCTTTGTGAAAATGCACCATACTTCCTAAAATGTTTAAAAATTTCCTGCATTTGAAAGAAAAAAAGGTATGAATATTAATTTTTATTTAATTACTACTGACTTTATTTTGAGCATGATATTGGTGAGTTACGTACGTTTACAAACATGGTTCATGAAAGTTATTTTAAAAATTCCTTACTTATTCTAAGAAACGATGGTTCGTGGGGCGAGAAGGGTTGGGGGAAAGGCCGTAAAGGACAGCCGTAGCGCAGTGTCCGAACTCACTTCTGACATCAATATACAATTCGAGTTAGATTCCTGGCAGAATCAATAACGTATTCTCGCATGTGACAATCATGGCGGACGAAGCCGCTGCTTGATGATTTGTCTCGCGGATCTATCGTTTACGCCGCCACCCTAACATATGCTGACTGCAAACCAGTTTTTAAATTTAATAATTCACTTTAAGTAATTTTATTATGTGTATTTTCTCATAATTATATTAAAAACGAGGAATCTCGAACTCAAAACATTAGTTTGAGGCAAAGATTATTCACTACACAAGGAAACAGGAATGCCACAGCAAAAATATAATACGATGAATGGTTTACAGGACAGCTAAAATGTTACAGCTTCGAGATAGATCTCAATAACAATTTGATTTTGCTGATATAATTACTTTGTCCAACTAATAATAAATAATATTATCTAATTTTTAAACGCGCAAACCTATTTACAATGACAGAAAATTATAATACGCTTGTTTGAGTAGATGCAAACTATCTAAAACAAAATTTTTAATTAAATTAGGCATATTTTCTTGTTTAACCTGTAACTTTATACCATGATAATTAACTACAAGTTAGAAACTCTTTATAGGTTACACAAAATTATCGTGCGTTAACGGTCGGTTTTCTTACAACACTGTTTATTGTGAATCATACATGCTGTGTAGAGTTACAGCGCTGATGTGTAAACCTGCATGAAATGGGTATATTATACTTCCGCCTTCATTGCTTAGCAACCGATATACAAGTATCTCTGGCGAGGAACAATTGTGTTTCCATTTTGATACTCGTATTTTAAACCATACATTATACTTTCAACTTGAGTTACGCTTGTTCACTCCTGGACCTCTTCACATTTCTCACAGAAAAGTGTAGGGGTGTATTTTGAATGTTTGTGGTGTTAAATAATTTTATTAATGTATCAAATTTATACCTTCTATCTTGAAATTAGGTAAAATTTTCATGAAATTGCTTTAACCACCGGCGAATAGTTATCGTGTTACAGAACTATGAACGAGTCAAATATTTTTATGGATAGCTTTGTGTAGCTCTAAGCAATGTGGTCTTCAAAACGATTTAAGAGGAAATGTTTTGAATTTGTAGCAATACAGAAATGCACGAATGGTGAAACTGAGCCGTTAAATGGCCCAATATACTCTCTATTCAGCTGAAGGCCTCGAAAAACAAACACTCCGAAGGCTTAACCCCACGGATAAGCTCACACAAACAGAGCAAGACTCAGCAAAACTCCTACCTATTCTTATAGATGTAGGCTGCAATGGGTAAGGTTTGTCAACAGCATTCTTGAAAAAAGAAAACTCTGGCAAAATCACTAATCACCAATATATTCAGGTACTTTTTCAAAGTTACAAGACGTTACAATGTTAAGCATACATCCAATTTGGGCTTCGCGCTAAATGCGCACAGTTCAAATTTACACACTCTCAAATCGTGTCAAATGCCGACCACATACACAATAAAGGGCCTGATACTTATTATAATAACAATCATACACATTGAGTTTTCCACCACAAAACCTTAACTACACTCATAACATTCATACGCATTTAGTTAGTCTCCAGCAGTTTTCGGGAAATCAGAAGGTTAGAAGACAATCTCCTTGTCTGAGGGAGACATTAAATTTTCACCAGCTCATCGGCCTGCGCAATTCCAGGCACCTTAGCATTTTTTGCCGTTATGCGGCTCTCCCGGTCTCGCTAACGGCTCCGCTTGACATACAGGGAAAAAAGGAAGCTAAATGTTTGCTATTTGCCCCAGTTCGATGGACCTTCAAGGCGACAAATGCGCCGGCTCAGAAACAATCAGGGGAGACTCACCCATTTCTCGATGTTAACGCCGTCACTTAAGCGGACTCACCACACAACCGCAATGTCCCACGGTATTGCAATTTCCCACATTGCCAAGCGATGCAGAGAGCCCACAGGAAGTCCTGGTTACCATCCGGCAGCACTCGTTAATTCACTTTTTTCACACTGAGGACGGCTTTCCCTCCTAGACCCTTCCTCGTCCACGCCCGACACAAGAGTGAGTTTCTCTTGCTCTAGCGGCCGCCAGCTCGACTTGCCAACGCGCGCGCCCCTACCGCCAGTCGACGGAACCAGACCACCCCCTCCCCTCCCGGGCCTACCCCTCCATGGCCAGTGGAGTGGGAGGTCCGAAGAGGAAAGGGAATGCGCCGGCACCGTCAACTGGGGCTTCCACCATTTATCACTATCAGAGATCCTCGAGACTTCGGGAAAACCAAGAAGAAACCCTCTAGAGAACCCAAGACCCAACCTGGACTCAGGAATCATCGTAAAAATTTCCTAAAAGAAGGCACTGTAATTAAGGGTGATCGCACAAAACTATAAATCAGGGAAAAAAAATACGTTGGTCAGATGCATTGTGCGCACAGTTGCCACATTCGAAACTGTGAGAATGACCCTACTGGATATAGAACTCAGACTTGTTGTTGAACTGGGGAAATTGCAGTGTTGGTAGATAAGCACTCTAGCCCACAACCTGCCCTTCAACATTTTTCTGGCTGCAAGCTCACAGTTTTGAGACTCAGGTAAGAAACCGGTTGGTGGCTACCTGTAGAATAGCTAATCTTGATTGGCAGGTCGTTATCCCTGGAGGCTAATGGCTCCTGCTTCAAGAACATTGACGGAGTTTCTGCTCCTGTCTCAAGAACAGTGGCGAAGCTTCTGTTCCTGCCTCAAAAACGGTGGCATACCTCTGTTCTTGCCTCAAGAACACTGGTGGAGCCTCCGCTCCTGCCTCTAGAACAATGGTGGAGCTTCTGCTCCTGTCTCAAGAACAGTGGCGAAGCTTTTGTTCCTGCCTCAAAAACAGCAGCATACCTCTGTTCCTGCCTCAAAAACAGTGACAGACCTCTGTTCCTGCCTCAAGAACACTGGTGGAGCTTCCGCTCCTGCCTCAAGAACAATGGCGGAGCATTGTTCCGCCAACACACACTACAACACTCACCACTGATTTTTGGTATGAGATTTAAGACCATTACAGTTGTAAGTAAATTATGGCTCTAACAATCAAATGTAAATCAAACAACCTTTTTAGTTTAGTATTAACAGTGTTTTAAGATGTGTTAACTGATATTAGGATGAACAGTGGACGTCCTGTCATATTACTGATATTAGATGGATTGAACTGTCTTACATATGGTTGTTTATCATTTAAATGGAACATAGAATTCGTTATTAAAGAATTTTCTGTAACTACTGTAAACACTAAGGAAAAATTAACTTTATAAATATCCTCGACTTCAACAAACACTGCTGTAATATATTTCCTTAGTTATGTGTTACACGTTATGACCCATGATGTACAACCTTGTTCAATCATAAAGAGTTAGGCATTGGCCAATAGTTCGCCTGATATAGTTTAGTAACAGGCAAACTCGACCAAGGAATGATAACATTAAATACTACACAATGCGACCGAGGAATGCCACCTCCGGAAAGGATGCAAGTTACCACACACTGCATGATAATGCTGCTCCAGGACGTCCAGATATGTTCATCATATCGTGAATTCACATGAATCTCGGCAACTATTAAGGTGGAACTGCCGACATAACTAGCTCATGTCCTAAATAAATAAAATTGTGTTTACAATCATGATTGTTGACTTTACAATCTGCCTTCCTCTACGTCTAGAGTAATTAAACTATATTGTAATGTGCAACATAAATCGTGGATAAATATCCCAACAAAATTACTGTTATTAATATGTCAGTTTTAACACCTAATAACTTAACAACCCCCTTATAAGTGGAGTGGGAACTTAACATCCTTTATCCAACTTGTATACTTACGTATACAATGAAATAAGTAATAATTTTGCTAAGCATAACATTTTTTTCAATTGTTGCTATGCTTCTCTAAGTTTATTTGTTCTGCTATTCCAAATTGTCAAATGTTATCGTATATTGTGTTGTCTCACCAACACATGCACAACCCCCAACCCCCCCCCCCCCCCCCAAACACACACACATACGCCAAAGTTGTCGGTCTGCATGCCAATAATAATGTTTCAAAACAAACAATTCAGAACTTTAAAATACGAACCCTGCATTGTGTGTTTTATTTGACTAACGGATAAACCACAAATTCCCAGAATGTTCATTCGAATAATCAACATTTTAATTGGTTTGATATTTTTAGTAGTATGATTTAGTATGTCCTGGGACAGTGGCTGGTGACTGTAGTTATGTGGATTCGGTAGCCATCTTGAATGACATCACCACCGCCATCTTCTTTCCGGCCGCTATCTTGTTTCTGGCCACCAACTTGGATTACATCACTTTCAAAATTTTCCAAAATTCAAAAATTTCTAAAAATAATTTTAGATAAATCCGCCATCTTGGAATAATTTCTCCCACCCCGCGAAATTTCAACAGCTATTTGTTTGCATGTTCTGGAGCCCACAATATTTAATTCTCATTTTCTCCCACTCTCTAATTCAATTCGTAATTTTTTCCGGTCTCATTCCACTCGTAATTTTTTCCTGTTCTCTCTCATTCCACTTAATCTTCTGCAGTAGAAAGCCATATTGATCGCCATCTTGGTTCACTATATCCGCAATCTTGGTATGTCAAATCCACCATCATGTTTTTCATTTTCTCCTGCTCTCTCATTCATCAGCTCCCCAGCTATAACCCGCATCCCCCATTCCTCCTGCTCTCTCATTCATCAGTTCCCCAGCTACAGCACTAATCTCCCATTCCTCCTTCTCCACTCCCTTAACTCCTCACCCACCAGCCTCTTCTTGTTTCCCATTGTACATCACCTTGACAGGAGGTGCCGACTGCCATTTTTGTTTCCTACTTACTCACTTGATTCGACTCCACCAGTATACATATGTGTTTAAGGACGACTGGTAATGTACCATAGGCGTGACTCTCACCCCTATCACCAATATTATTTTTTTATGCTTACCTCCAGGCATCTAGATTAACAAGTCTTGACAAGTATAATACACAGAGCTTTATCATCATCAACAATCATAATTATTTCAATTTTTAAAACCTTTTATAGTAATTATTTATAATGTATTAGTGTGTCATGTAAATACTGATTGATTGTGCAGGGACTGTTGCATCTGATGCTCTTTAAGAAAAAGTTATGACAGCCATATGAAATAATGTCTTTCAACACACGCAATGTAAGTTACAAAAATAATAAATTTAAAAAATAAAAGCACTAAATACACAATAAAATAAAACCCTATACACACAGAACACTATCATTCTTGAGGCAGCTAGGCAGGTCCTCGCCCCACCAATGTCCGGAGGAGAAGAGTTTACTTCTGAAAGGGAGCGGTGGTGGTGTGGCAGATCTCCACCATGATATGCTGAGCCTGTAGCTGCAGCTCCAGGCTTTCCACATGCTGGCCCCGAACCTGGACCCGCAGCACACGAGGCTCTCGCAGCACTTCCTCCCCAGCATCCTCATCTTCCGGCTCTTTTTCCTGTTCAATATAATTGTACACTTCGCCCAGATCCTTGGTTTATACAACGGATGAGCCCATTGTGAAACACAGAGCGTACTCACTGCATTTATCATGAAGGGGCAGAACATCGACCTTGGAGACACTCAGACGGTAGATCTGCATTATTGTCCTCTTCATCGCTCCACAGCAGCGGTCGAGATGCATGCACTGGTGTAGCTGATCTACGAACTGGCGACCTGCTTCAGTCGCGCATAATAAGAATAAGTGGTGGTGCTGGAGTATATGCCTCCTCGTGAGACAAGTTATATCATCAAATGTTTCGGCGTCTTCCTCTAGCAAGGCACGGAACACTTCCTGCTCACTCGACAAGACAATATGAACTGGTAGAGGTGTAAACACCTGTCAGCCTCCCTGTACGCATCGTCTCTTCGCACGTCAGACAGGTCTCTACACGCGCGGGGAGAATGACTCAACAAGGTCTGCGGCCGCGCACGGGACAGTCCAGCGCCTCGCACGGGTAAGATGACAAAACTGCACGCCTCACTCTGACGAGCTCAACGCCTCAAGTTTCAACACGCTCAGACTACATGTGCGTAGTCATCTCAGACAGCCTTCCAGGCACCCCAGTAGTAGTCTTATACATTTAACAGTAAAAAGAACATTTGCTAATAAATAATAACACAAAAATTCAGTTTTAAACAAATACATTAATTTACTCCTTCATACATAATTCACTTTATTTATACATAATGTCTGACTGGCGAATCCAAATGTCGTGGCTTGCATCGAACCCCAACCATCGCACAAGAACCTTATTTCCTTTCTTTTTCAATGCCTTCTCGACCAAATACATGTTTGGATACTTGGTAATTTGAATTTCTTCGCTATAGAAGCCTCCTTGAATAGCCTTGCCTTCCACATCTTCCAGGTAGTAGGTCCTTGGTTTGTAGTGTCGTACCTTGACCACTTTAAATATTTCAGTGCTCCAGTTAGGTGTGTAGTCTTTAGTAAATGTTCCCTTCACTCGCGATATTCTTATGTAGTCTCCAACCTTCGCTAATTATTTGAATTTTAAAAAATTGCTGAAACTGAAAATAAAAATTTTAAAAGTTCAATAATTTTTTTAAAAATGCAAATAATGTTAATTTTTTATTTTATGAGCATGTCATTGTAGCCTGCAATGTCTTTATCCACTGTGATTTTTTTGACTTTGGTATATCAGTTGGTTTCAGTGTAGTCGTTAAAACGGAAACATGGAAAATATGACTTTAACAAGCCATTACGGGATAAAAGGGATTTAAAAAATTCATAAGAGCCAAATTTAGTCACATTTTGTGTCTAAAACAAGAAAAAAAAATATCTGGTACAAATACAAAATAAAATAATGATGATGAAAATTGTGGTAGACTGCGCCCTTAATTTTGTTCATGTATGACTTACAAATTTTAGCTATCCTACATTGAACTTAAAATAATATTCATCTCCAGTCCAATCACATCATACTTTTACAATGACTTATAATTTTCATACTCCGTGTAGTAGGATTTACATTTTTTTAAATTCTGTTACTAAAGTACTCTTCACTTCCACTTATTTTATGTAAACTTTCAAGTCACAGGATCCAAATTGAACTAACAAGTTCCAGCCTACCAAATACCTGAGGCAAACAATCAAGTATGACTTAATTTGACAAGACCACCCCTACACCATGTTAAACACTTAACATACCATAGGAAGTTAATTATCAATGTTCCCATCTTTTTACACAAAATTTCGCTACACCAGCACTATATTTTAATTTGTTATAGTAAATTTTAATTCATTTACAGACAAAACATTATCAAACCACCATTCCAATCGAGCTATCGTTTTATTTCAGATGCTACTAATAACACAACTCAACCTCCCAGATCAGTTTCACCTTAACGTGCCTCAGAAACCACAATCTTTACATCAACTATAATTTACGAACATGCGGTCATATTACGCAACCATAATTCAAGTATACACTAACCTAAATCTAGCAGTCATATAGTTCAAACCTTCAATATCACGAACCATACCAACCAACCCATCTATTGTACCAATCATTACTAATATCTCACTGTACAAATAAAGGAGGTAAGAAGCCATTCAATATCCACAAGAGCTGGCAGCAGTCAACTTCTACAGCTATAGTCTACATAAAGATACCAACAAAATTGTCATCTAACAACTGAGCTAACTACTCCCTACCACTTAAAAAACTATATAAACCATCTTTTTATTCAATACATCAGTACTCCTAATATAAACATACATACCCCCCATTGTAATTACCATAAAAACACAACAACAAAGAGAAAAAGCAAATTAAAAAGATACAACCGAACTACATACATATCATACATCACCAAACAAAACCTACATACACTAATCAAACCCCTAATACATTTCATTTCTCACAAAAAATTCCATCGTGAACCACAAGCCATACATAAAAAAAAAATATATCATTTCAAAACAGTACACTATTATAACCAAACGAAACTCATTAACCACAAAATGAACTACATACACAAACACTTAAAATACAACCAACGTAAAAACCACAATTACATCCATAACTTTCTATGCGAACATAAATACTATAATAGTCCCATTCACCGCAGGCACCGCACATAGCACCGCAGGCAACACACTTCGCACCACAAGTACGGTACAAGCATCGTGCCCTCCGCACATAACAGTGCACGCAATGCCACAGGCACCACTGTTTGTACTGCAGACACAATCATTCTCTTTCCATTACCATATCTTCCAACCACCAGAAGCACATACACTAAAGGCATTGGAAATGTCCCTCACTCTATACACAAAACTCTACACCCCTGTAAACATATCACCATATGTATGTAGCTCCGCACATTGCTGTCTGGAAACCAAACCAGGTCTTTTGGCAGAAGTGCTTTTTGGCATCTTAAGTTAATTTTATAACTGATATTTCTTTTTAAAGTCTTGTAGATTCATGATATACTGGGTACCCACTCGAGTACCTTTAAGCAACTCCCAGAATTCAATATGGCAGTTCATAACATGCTGTAGAGTGGGTTACTACATTAATATAGTTGTATCTTAGAAATTAGTAATGATAATTTAATATTTAAAGCCCCCTTATAAAGAAAAATTATTAATCTTTAGTTACTTTTATGACAAGTTACTAGGTAAAGTTGTCGTGGGTGGGGGTGAGGTTTTGGGCGGTGCAGGTCACGGTGATAAGCCGAAACCTCTCGGCATGAGTAGTCTGTCGGCGAGGGCGCGATGGCTAGATGGCGGCGTGCTCCACTCCCAGGATGCACTCCCGAAGCGTCGACCGCCGTCTTCCTCGTC
>PNEQ01012193.1:0-17182 GCA_003012365.1 Medauroidea extradentata | reverse complement strand
TTTGCCTTGTTTAAATTTTGTTAAATTTCAAGTAGCTTATTAGCTTGCTTCTCCTGGAATAGGATTTATGTGGCAGGCCAGTAGTAGTTCTCTTGCTTGGAAGCACGTACAGAGAAGTGCTGGCTTTTACAATTTCAAACAAGCTCGGAGCTAGCCAGTGCTTAGATAGATTTATCTGGCAGGCAGGTCAGAGGTCACTTGCTAGGAGGCACGAACACGGACGTGCTGGAATGCAGGGATTCTGCAGGGCGTTTCTCAACCGACGTGGGTGGTAGTATCGTGTGCAACAACACTGAAAAGGTGGTGATCCGCGACAGATTGAGAACGCTGCACATCCCCAATTAATAAACTAATGAATATTTAGCTGGGATTATGAAATTAAATGCTTTGTAAATTTATCAGCATCTATGTTACATACAATTGTTTGATTATAAACGTAAATTAACCAGCTTTTTAGGCAAGTTGGATCCTGATGTATCCCTCCGCCGCTCGGCCGAGTGAGTCCGGGTGTTCGCCCGGGAGTTTATTAATTGGGGCGTCATGGCGGCAGGGAGAGGACGTGTTGGACGGGGCAGAGGGGTTGTGAAGCCTAGAGGGCGAATTCGGGAGTAAAGTGGGTGGCATTGCCTGCGATGCTTTGTTGTTCATCATTTTTTTTTTAGCTAGTTAGGTTATCTAAGTAGTATTTGCTTGGGCGAACACTCTAGACTACGTCAAGTTGAGCACTTGCATCACCCTTTAATGTTTACGTTTCGAAGTAAAAAAAAGTTACTGGAATGAGTTTAAGTGGTTAAGCAGTGAGTGTTCAATGTACAAGTAAACCATTAAATAGAAAAAAAAACTAAACGGAAACTTTTTTTCTTCTTTTTTTTTTATATATGCCCACTTAAATGTTTTCTCTCTGAGCGGACACCGTTGAAATACTTTAGGCTATCCGGGCAAGTAAAACAACAGGGAAGTATTTCTAATTGCTAAAGGACTTGTCAAAGTCATCGCTCGCTGAGATCAGCTGCCGCCGGTAATGGAAGGTAGCTGCTAGATAACCAACAACACGGCAACGTAGACGTAGACGCACAGAAGAAGCACCCGTCACATTCTGCCGCCCCGAATAGGGACATCATAACCTCAAAACCCAGCTTCTAGATAAATAACTAACAACACGACGTAGACGCAGTAGCGGACCCATTACAATATCCTTTCCATGTAGTGTCCTTACATTGACGTCAATATTATCGAATACAAAATGGAAATACTTTCCTTCCTCTATCTCTACTTTACTTGCTTCGAGCAGTTTTATAGTACGATGGGATGAATCCCAGAGACGATCCTATTGTATTCAGATTCTTGGAACCATACTGCCGAGACAAGTGCAACCCAAGGGCCAATAGGATATGGTGACTGGAAAGAGCGACGTCTGCACAGTTTTAGGATCATATGGTTTATCATTTACCTCTTCCTTTTAACATCCGCACTTTCTCCTTCTCTTTGTTAACTGATTTGTAAACAAATCCAGTAATCTAGGAACCACATTCAATCCACCTGTCTTTATGTCCTCTACACTAGGATAGCATGAGTTGTCGTACGCTTCATTCTGGATTGCATCTCTCAATACATTTGCAGCAGTAGTCATTATTCTCCTATTTTCATCATCAGGATCTTTTACATTTTTCTGAATACCATGTCTCTCTCAATGCTTCGTCAGCACTGGTTTTCGAAGAAGCAATCAATCTTTTTTTCGTATATTTGTTACTACCATTCTATCGCCAAAATTATTAACTAATAAAGTTTTAAAGTGTTTAACTTCATAAACTTTTTCAATGCCTGATAAATCCCTCGTCAGTTGTATTAAATCTGAGATAAAATATTGACAGTCGTCACTTTCGTTAATATAGTCGCGTACCTTCAGAAATGTTTATTTCAGCTCCTCATATGCAGGTCTACTACGTCCTACAGGGAAATACTTGTCGTTTGTGGTTTGTTTGAAAATCTCGCATAGCAATCCAAATGGTAATGCCCCTCTGAGGTTACTAGATCCACAACAGATTCTACCCTGGCCCTTACGATGTCACCCCAGTCATCATTTAGATTTCTGCGAATTAAAGGATGGTATGTTTTATATTTAATGTTTGAACAAAATGAACACATTTTATGTATTTTAGTGGTGTTTTATGAATAAATCTGGTTTCCATTCCACAGATCAAACAATTCTCTTTGAATTCGAAACTACAGATTTCATATCTACGAATTGGTGGTAAAGCACTGCCTGCCGAAGTGAACGGTAGATTAGATTAGAAATTAAAAATGACCAGGGGTGACTAATACAGCTGCGTGCACACTCAACGAACACAGTCGCACAGGTCGTGGAGGCGAATACCATACGTCGTGTAGTGTGGAGCATTGGTGTCCACTTCTCTGCCTTTTTAATGAATTAAAGTGTCTTGTATAGCACATCGTTTTAAAGCTATTTTAAGTGCCTTTAAACTTTGCTTACGTTCTTTTAGTAAATTACTTCTCCGTTAATACCTACAGTACAAAACGTAATCATTATAATTTAAAAAATATTTTTTTTTCAAAATGGTTAGAATTTTTTACGTTATTATTTCAAATATTATATAAAATGTAGCTATTATCTTGTGATCCCTATGATATGAGGTAGAAAGAAAATAATTTTTGTGGTTTTACAACGCGTGGTTCCTGAGAAATCACAGTAGTAATATGTGAATTTTTTATATTTAGAGGGGGTGGGGGAGGAAGCAAGCGGGGTAGGGGTGGGAACTTTTGGCTGGACACTTGTCTATATGATAGTAGTTGATGGGAAAAAATTAGCTTTATATAATTTTTTTCCTTTATTTGCTCTTTCACGGCACAGGTTGACTGGACTAATTGGGATCTAGTACAGTACAGGAACAGCTTACATTTTCTCTATTATCAGCTACAACTTGTATGGCAGCCAACTCGTTGAAACCTTCTTTCTATTTGCTGTGACTAGCTCTGTCGCTGTTTAAGGTATGTTCAATGGATACAAAACTAATTGTGTATTGAAATGAAAAAGTTGAAACTTGTTTCAGTTTTAATTGTTGATTGAAATTCATCACTCTTGAAAATGGCAGTTTTTCCAGTTTCTAGTGTATTGGCGTGGAAAAAGTCTCTTAAAACAATAATATACAGAGTAGTTCTAGCGTGAATAAACAAATATGGTACACATATTTCTCTAGTGACGTACAATTACGGAGGAGGATACTTGCAGTATTACGCACCAACTGGCTTGTGGGGCCACAATGGCAGAATGGTCAGACCATTCGCCTCCCACCAATGTGATCTGAGTTCAATTCCCGGCGGGGTCAGTCCCTGGATCTTTGCATGTGGGAGTTGTGCCGGACTACGCTGTTAGTTGCGGAGGTTTTCTCAGGGATCTCCCGTTTTCCCCACTCTTTCATTCTGGTGCTGCTCCATACTCACCTCATGTCACCCTTCATCAGAGCTTAAGACCTAGATGTTCAGCACTGACCAAAATCTCCCAACTGGCTTAACATCTGTGCGTGGAAAAGAAATTTAATGGTAAATAAGATCGTCAAAAATATTAAAAAATACGTAACTGAAGTTGAGGCCCAGGTAGTACGCACAAATGTGAAATTTGTTCCTCCCAATTTAGGTCATTGTATGTCGAGGCCATAACTAACGTACTCATCAGTCTTACTCAGAGACGCAATGTATTGTCATTTGTGGCAATGGTTTGTTTCTTTGGCCCTGCAGCTCACTGCATATTTAAAGGTTAGCCAATGACAGAATTGGCCCTCGCTTTTTACCTAATAAGGCCTACAAGGCATATATATTGGTTTTACAAGGCAGGGTGAATGTGCATGCAACAATTCAATGTTATATACTTGTTTAAAATTAAAGTTTTGTAAAATAAGTGAAAGTACTGAGCGGGTGGCCAATTTTTTTTTGGAGGTTTATTTTGTCTTATTTTTGGTTAGTTTGTTTTACGATTTAATTTCAGCCTTCTTTTTTCTGGTTTGGGTTTTACTTGTTTGGTTGCTAGTCTGCTCTTCCCCTAATCTGCTAGGTGTGCAGAGTGGTTAGTTACAGCTCTCTCTCTCTCTTTCTCCTGCGGCGACAGGTTGAGGGGGCCCTGGGGGGGGGGTGGAGCGGAGCCGAGATTGTGGGCGGCTAGCGAAGGGAGTATGACTTGGTAGCTGGCTTCGTCGACGAGCGGTGGGTCCCGAGTTTGGATCGGGTGGTGTGAGTCAGCACAAGTCTCGAGCCACATTTTTAGGTGACGACTTAAAACAGGGATGTTGGTCATTTTCATCGCCCCTAGTGATATTAGTGGTTTGCTCAGACTGATGGTTTTAGTGGTTTGCTCAGACTGATGGTGCGTATGGTTAATCGCTGACGAGGCTATATCCCTGTGTTGCCCCATTTGAAGGCTTATTGGAAACAACTTGGACGGAAGGGTATCTTGCTTGTTTAGAACGCTATCTCTGCGCCGTGTGGCAGTGTGCCGCGGTAAACTGTAGCAACGAAGGTGGGTGTTCTTGCTGTGCAAGCTGCGCAACAAAGGTTGGCCGAGTAATTTGTGCCTTTTGAGCCTTTTTTTTTTTTGTTTAAAAAAAAGCTGCGCCACTCTGCTCCCTTTGTGTGGCAAGTGGTTACACTTGCATGAGACAGTGTTAAGTGTAACAGTAATGATAATTATTGTTGGTGGTAATAGTAAGAGCTGTGTGATGGTGGCCCCGTCTGATGTTTGTATCGGCTAGGTCGCGCTGACTTAGCATTGTATTTAAATAAGTGCAACTTGGTTGTTGCAGAAGAGGAAAATGTTTTCGATCTTCGGCAAAGGGCCATAGCTTGGTTTAATGAGGCAGAGGAAAGGCAGGAACCTTATGCTCAAGTAAATTGCGTACATAGTGAAGGGAATGGTTAATGGGTTCGTAATTTGTTGAAACCTCTCCAGTGTCTCTAGTCCTGGGAAGTTAAACATGCTTTAGATTTCATAATCAGACTTCGGAGAGTTACAGATTTAGGCCAGATTTCCAAAAATCTCTGTTGGCGAGATTGGCCGTCAAGTATATTGGGCCGTTGCCCCAAGTACTTGCGGAAGTGCTGGTTGACAAGGAGAACTGTTCGTCGAGGGTGTGCTATTGAGGATGTCTCCTGCTAGTGTGAAACAAAATTGTTTAATGAAGTTCGTGAATAGGTATCAAAGGCCGGATGAGCCGCTAACAAATTTCGTGTAATCTATTGTTGAGTACAGTAGAGCTTTAGGCGTGATGAGGGAAGAGAGGGATTGTCGGGTTAAAAATGGAAAACTATTTCGCCGATGACGAGGGGGAATGTGGATTATGTGTATATCCCACGACTTAAGCTGAATTAAGATGCTTGGTAGTGGAAATTCAAGGGCGGGAACAGCAAAGGGAAGATTACGGAAAGGAATTTTCCACGGAAAACAGGGAAAGTAAATTTAAGCCTTCTGTAAAAAGAGAGAAAGTCATGGTAGTAGAGGAGAAACTGAAAAAAGTGTGTAGAATTTTCCAGCAAGCATCTGCTAATTACCAGTGTCTCAGTGTGCCAAACAACACTGATAGATAGGGACAAGCGTAGGTGCTTTATTTGCAAGAAAGTGGGTTATCTAAGGGCAACTTGTCCAGAAAACATAAATGGGCTCGAGAAAAGCGCGGAATCGTAGCCCATGTGCACCTAAAGGCGCTCCCTCATTTTCAAAATAATAGAGAAATTATGGTTGTAGTGGAATGGAAGGGGCCTTACGGTGTTCAGGCGCATTGAGGAGTTTGATTAGCTGGCGATTGTGGGAGAAAATTAGCAGTCAAAATATAATGTTAAAATCATCTAAATTTAAAAAATATGAAAATCTTAATTTAGTTTTGGCTTATGGTTGAAGGCTTTGTCGTGAAGGAGTGATAAAACTTCATTGTAAGAGTGCAGGATTTTCCTGGAGTTACCAATTTGCAGTTATTAAAGGTTTATGTATTAAAGCCTTGTTAGGTCTGGATTTTTTGGGTTTTGTGCAGGCGAGTGTGGATTTTGGAAAAGGAATAATGAAATTGGGCTTTAATCCTAAGATGAAAGTTCAGTTGCTGAAAGGGAGTTGAGTCCGGTAGGAGAGAAGGTTAAGGAAGTGGGGAAAATCTTGAAGGAATTTGATGACATGGTTATTCAAAAGATAGGCAAATGTGACGTCATCCCATATAAATTTTATTTGACGGACGCCTGTTAGAGTAAACCATTTCAATTTCAGTGCTCCTCTGTTAAGTTCAGGTTTTATAAGGAAAAAATGGAAATATTATTAAAAGTGGGTGAAGTGGTTCCGTCCAACTCCAAATTTACATCGCCTGGATTTTTGGTAAGCAGGCCGGATAGATGTGACTTGAAATTAGTGGTAAATCATGCTGAGCTTAATGCTAGGGTTCCGTTGGACCCTTTCCCTCTTCAAACACTAGAAGGAGCACTGCAACACCTGGGAAAAGCCAAATATTTTACAACTGTGGATCTCAATAACAGTTTCTGTCAAGTCCAGCTTCACGAAGGTTGTTAAAAATATACAGCATTTTGCATCTCGGGGGCTCAGTTTGAGTTCACGCGCATACCAATGGGTACCAATTTTGGGAACCAGGCTCCGATGGTGTTAAACAAGGTGTTGTCGGAGTACAAATTCAATTTTCTGTTCCACTGCATAGGTGACGTGATTGTGTATATTAGCGAAACATGGGTCGACCATCTGGAGCATATGCAGAAGGTATTTTCAAAATTATGGGATTCTGGATTGACAATTAATCCTAAAATAGTTGCAATGTGTAATGAATCCGTAAAATTTTTGGGTTACGTGATAAGTGAGAGTAAATTGAGGCTATAAAAGGGGTGCAACGATTTTTGGGTAGGTTGGCTATTATGCCTGGTTTAGTCAGAGGTTATCCGAGATTGCTGACCCTTCGAACAAGTTGAAGAGAAAAGGTGTTGCCTTTGTCTGGGGTAATGAACAAGAGCATGTGTTCAAAATATTTAAAAAATTGTTGTGTGAAGAACCTGTTTATAGCTTGCCCAATTTCGAGAAATGATATAATTTGCACGTGGATACTTCTTCAATAGTTTTTGGGGCAGTCCTAAGTTAGAATGACAAAGGAAATGGAACAGCTAAGCTGGTGACTTATGAGAGCCGAGTCTTGATTGAAGCAGAGCGTAAACTCAGTGTGTATGAAAAGGAATGTTCAGCCGGCCTTTACAGTATGGAAAGTTTCCAGAGCTTTCAAGAGGGTGTGACGTTAGGGCACTCAAAACCCCAATCCCACGTTAAACCAAAACATTGAAGCACTCGGGGAGTATGAACAGGCAAGGGCATGACGAGATTTCAGATACGAGACCCTTGTGTCTGAGCATCTCCAGTTTCTGATAGCACCATTATATTGAGCCCTTTAAAATACAGTGTTACACAAAACAAAGTCACTGAACGAGAAGTTGAACTGGGCAAGAAGGGAAGGGAAAAGACAAAGTTCATGTAATGATCATCTTACCATGTTCACCGTATCAAAAGAGAAGGTGTGGCTCGGCCCGAGCTGCAATCACAACTGGCCACCTGGCCCCGGGCCGGCATTATCGCTCACCGGGTTAATGGGAGCCCCCACCACACTCCAAACCTTCTCCGTCAGATGTCTAACAATAGTTAGTGTCGTCGTGTTCCTCATATGAAGAAGGAATGCAATCTTTGAAATAACGTCCATCACAATCAAAACACACAAATTCTGCCTTCTAGAATGAACCACCGGTCCAAACACATTAATGTAAACAGTCTCCCACATCCTCAATAGAGTACAAACCCACACGGGAATTGTGAGGGGGTTTTGCTATAAGGCAATCCTGACACTTGGTCACAAAAACTTTTGACATCCTTTCTTAAGCCAACCCAATAAAATCTGGATGCTATTTTCTTTAAGTCCACTCATGTCCTAAATGGGCGCCAAAGGCTGACGAATGAAAGTATGACAACACCTCGGCACGAAAAACTTCAGGAACTACTAAAAGGTTCTGACGACGATTCCAACCCACAAAATGCAATAACCCGTTCCTCATGGCGAATGGAATCGCCTCACCCTTGGCAATCCGACTTTCCCATTTCCTACATTCCTCATCACATTCTTGAGCTGCTCTTATTCCCACATAAAAATTAGCAACGCTCACAAAGGCCCCACAAGAGACAACAGGAACATTAACATCCGGTTCAAAATCCTCTGTGGCAAACATTCTGGATAGCACGCTGGCAACGACATTATCCTTCCCTGGGATATGACCAACGTGAAACCGAAATCGGGCCAGGCAGTAGACCCAACGCCCTAATTTCCCAAATTCTTCTGAGTGGGACAGCATTCAAGCGATAGCCTGGTTGTCGGAATACAGATCAAACATGACAGTATCAAGATAGTCGGCAAACGCTTTGTTCCATAAACGCACGCGAGCGCCTCTTTATCATACACGCATCTGACCCAATGCTGCCTGCAGAGCTTCTGACAATGCATCCACATGAAGTAGAAACCAGGCGTCAAAATCGGCCAGATTCAAATTGGGCTAGTGGCCAACTCAGCCTTTAATCACTTGAAGGCCCATTCCTGGTTATCACCCCAAACAAATGGCTGACCCAGCCGCTTCAACATATTAAAAGGGGCCGCGACTTCCGCGAACTGGGGAATAAAGCGGGAATGATAACCCAGCATACCCACGAATTTAGAAACACCCTCAAGGGAAATAGGATGCGGAAAATTAACAATCAGATCGATGAATAACTTCCCATCAGCTATAATATATCACAAGAATCGCACCGAATCAAAACACCAAGTAACTTTGGAAGTGTTAACTGTCAAGCCTGCCTGTCGCAAATGCCGAAGCACATCCAGAACATGTTCGACATGCTCATCCGTGGACTGGCTATGTATCACAATGTCATCAATGTAATTAAACACAAACTCGAATTTAAGGTCAGACAAAACATGATCAGTCACGCGCGACAAATCTTGCATACCAAAAGACCCGCCCATCGGAATTCAAATATAACAAAGTTAAAACCTTAGCCTTCCCTAAGTGATGCAAAGCGACTTCCACGGTCGGCATAGAAAATGGGTCTATTCAAATCAATTTATTGACGGCCGTCACATTGGTTACCAAACGGTAAAACGGTCGCCCCTTCCATTACCTTTCTTGACTAAAAACGCATGGCACACGTAGTCCGACTTAGAAGTCGAGATCACCCCAGCCTTCAACAATTTGTCAACAATGCCACGAAATATGTGCAATTTAGGCGGCGGATAATTAAATTGCCGCAGATGCACGGGTGCATCACTGGTGACCGTGAATCTGTATGGTAACACGTCTCAACATCCAATTTTAGGGTTTATGATGTCAGCGTACTCACGCGGCACCTCCTCCATCTGACCACGCACATCCCCACATGACATGACGCCCAACACTTCGATAACAATCGTGCTCCTTCTATGCTCTTTAAGGTATAGTTTTACTTCAGGCGCAAAGGAGAAATAAAGTTCTCCCTTTCCAATGTCAATTACAGCTTACGTTTCACCCAAATAGTCTAACCCTAACTTTGGCTATGAAATCGTTGAAAATCCAGAACTTGCCCTTCCACGAAAGTCTCCCAGTTTTCATATGTTAATACACGCCTTGATTGCACATAATCACACACCCGTCGGCTAAACAGGCCCCAACCTTCGTATTTTACACTTCCGCCTTTACCACAGAGGGTTTACATTCCTTCAAATATGCCAAGAAAGATGATTTCACAAATGAATGGGGTGAACCTGTATCAACCAAGCCTAAACACGATTCTCTGCCCAGCTGCGGCCATGGGTCGATCCTTCACTTGTACAGTTACGGACCTCCCGACTACCACTTTCATTTTCCCTCACAGGACCAGTTGCAACCATACCGGTACCACGACAGTATTTCTCATTCAAATCTACTTCTCGCTGTAACTCCACTGCTGAACTGCGTAACTCGCTTAGCGTTGTTGGTTGCAGGAACAAGGCATGCAAAGCCTTCACTTCTGGCCTTAAGTGGTCCAAAACACCATTAATTACCGTAGACTTATCACAAGTTAAATTAAGCGCCTGGGCGTAGTTGCATTCCATCTAGACAAATGAAGGAACATATTCCCCTACCCTGAAATCTATTAACCGAGTCTGCCTTCACTGATTTCCACACTTTGAAATCCTCGTAACTCCTTACACTCAAAACATCCAACGCCAGCCCAGTTACCCAAGACAACAAGGACTGTAGAAAGAACAATGAGTCTACTAACTTGGTCCCGTGCAATCGATCCACCTCCACAAAGAAGTCTAGAACTGTTCGTGTTCTAGGCACAAAGGACATATTACCTAACAAGTTAGACTGCGCCCCCGTCAAAGGCAGTGATACTGACGGCACACATTGGTCCAAATCCCGCAAAGTCTATCCCCATTAGATTACCTACAGAAGCCATAGCCTTTAATCTCAATTCGGTGACCATTTCTTCGGGCCAAATTTGTACTATGTCAATTCTAGATAGCCCATACGCGCAACAAACTCGGTCCCACGGTTTGCCATAACGTCGAGAAAATGTCACGCAGTATCCTAACGCAAGTCCCACACTGAAAATCCAGCACTTACGTTTCCCTGCCCGGAACTCGAACCCGAAGCAGAGTCGTGCAGCTTTGTGACGTTTTAGGGCACTCAAAACCCCAACCCCACACTAATGCAAAACATTAAAGCACTCAGGGAGTATCAACGGGCAAGGGGGACGGGATTTCAGCTACGAGATCCACAGGTCACAACTCCAGTTTCTGATAGCACAACTATATTGAGCCCTTTAAAATATAATGTTACCAAAAACAAATAAAGTCACTGAACATGAAGTAAAACCGGCCAAGAAGGGAAGGGAAAAGACAAAGTTCATGTAATGATCATCTTACCATGATCGCAGTATCAAAGGAAGATGTGGCTCGGCCCAAGCTGCAATCACAACTGGCCGCCTGGCCCTGGGCCGGCATGAAGGAAGCGGCGGAGGAGGGGAGGAGAAGTTGCGCATGCAGCGTGGAGCGTGAGAGAAGTGAGAAGGAAGGGGTGGCACTGGCAGGAGGCTTGAAACATTGCGGTCGAAATATGTTCACAAAATGGCGTCGAGCCTGGATGGTTGAGAAATATGGCACAAGGGGATCAAATTTAATTATTATATTGACAATCAGGCCCTTTGGGTAAGTTGGGTCGGTGGGTGCTGCAATTCAACCGTTACCGTTTTAAGATACATCATGTGAGTGGGAAATCGAACCCAGTGGCTGATATGCTTTTGCGTATGTTCGATGAAGAAAATTATTGATCTAAAATGTGGAAACGAACAGAAATTGTCAGTTGTCATGCCCGAGTCATTTGTGTCAATTGCGGAACATCAGCAAGGGGATGAGGAATGCAGGAAGTTGTGCGTGGATATTAATGAAGGCGTTGCAGGCTCTTATGTAAGGGATAAGGATGTTGCATTATAGACCTACGGTAGGAGCAAGAGTGAGGATGGTAGCACCAAAATCAGTGCGAAGTGTGATTATGAAATATTATCATGATCAGCCAGGTGGAGGATACATGGGTGTCCGTAAATCGAGCGAGGAAATTAAGAGAGATTTCTGTTGGGAAGGTATGACTAAGGAAATAAAGGGATATGTACTTAGTTGCGAAAAATGCCAGAAATTTAAAACCCCTAGAAACACTAGATTAGGTTTGTATGCGTTTGAGATGCCGACAAACGCGTGGGCTAAAGTCCATATTGACATTTTTGGGCTGCTTTTACATTCTAAAAAAGGGAACGTCTCCGTTCTAGTTGCCTCAGATATCTTTTCCAACTTTGTTTTTCTTCTTCCGGTGAAGAGTATGAAAGCTGCAGCACTCATCGGGGTTTTGGAGAACAATGTTTGGAAGGTGCTAGGGATAATGCAACATGTTTTACGAGTGAGGAATTCTGGCAGATGTGTGGCTTGGGATGTAAGGCACTCTTTTAGCAGTCTTAATTGGTTACGACAAAAGACACTGTTGCAGTTACCTATCTCGTAAATGCACGCGTAGTATATTTGTAATTCAAAACCGCCACTATAAACACACACGGCACACGCAATTCAAGAATTCATGTTCCGTTCAGCATACTGCTATGAACGATGACGACGCAATTATCAAAAACAATAAATAACATATTTTCTTAATGTGCAAAACAGAAAAAAATTCTATTATAATTCCATATGCTCAGGCTGGCAATCGTAAAACATAACAGATTATACTAATGACTTCTCATAATTTAGCAATGATATATGTAAACAGTTACTTCTAATACTTTTGAATGTGTCCATCAGAAACCCATATTTATTACACAACGGACAAACACACTCATGACTCAACTCACTTTCAAGCAAGCGAGGTGAAAACCTAACTCTGGTGCCACCTGTCGGTGGAATTTTGAACTGCATCTGGGGCGTGAACGTTAGCGGCAATGTGTCAACGACAGTTTTGAATTCTGCGGGCGGTTGCATGACTTTGTGGTGTCGCTACTCAAGTCGAACTACACAGTCAGTAGGTATGTCAATAAGATCATAAAAAAATATTTTAAAGTATATTGTATACAGAGAGGTTGATTGCATTTGATGTTCTTTCACTAATGTTATATTCAAATAAGAAAATACACGAAACTACATGCAATGATTCGCTACCAGGCATACAAACAATAATGTAACTATTGTTAATGTTAACTTATATGCTGTAACAACTAGTGATTTTTTTAGTGCTCACTTTATCCCGAATGGCCTATAGAAATAATGTTAAGGCTGTAGTGCTGCCCATTGGCGCTTAATTCGTCGCTTCCTATTCACTCGTTCATGATCTTCGGGCCGCAGCCTGCTTGCCTGACGCCGTGCCCATTACTGCTTATTACTCAGCTAGCCAATCACAGGCTTGGCCTTTGCTTTTGCCTAATAAGGCCTACAAGTCCATCTTACAGCCCCCACCATTTACCAACACTAACACACGACTACAGTGACAGCCAATGGTTCTCCAGACTCCAAAATGCCTCGTAATATGGCAGAGATAAGAAAATAATAACAACAAAAGAATTTGCTGCCCTTACCACCAGGCCAAATATTGAGTTGAACAACAAAGCTATGCTGCCATTGCCTTTAAGCCATGTGGCTATAACTGTATTTTTAATTCTCTGATTGAAAATAAAAATTTATATATAAATTAAAATTCCTTTGACTAATACACATTAGGCTTGATGTGTTACAAAATTATTTCCTTTGTTGTATTTTTGTCCGACTTCAACACACCTGGGTATTTCTTTGAATGTTCATCACAAAAACATTGCCAAATATGCAGGTTCGCTGTTTTTTTTTTTTTTTTTGCCATCCCTGCATTATTTCTAGCTGCTTTGTCATGCTGTCCTGTTTGTGTGTAGCCCCACTGAGGTTCTTCAAGGCCTCCTGTATGAGATACGAGAATTGTCCATATTAACAGATGATTTTTGTTTGTTGTCCAAAACTTCTCAAATGAATAAAAGTTCTTTCCATTGATCATTAACAAGTTTTTTAAGCACAGTTTTAAATGGTGAGTGTTTCTTCCACTTTTTCAACAAGTCCTTTAACTGTATTAAAAATCCTATTTTGCCCCAATATAAGCGCAGAAAGTTCTGAACACTTGCCTACATGGTTGCCACCATAGCCCTTTAAGTCAGTATTCTCCAGATGTGACATAGAAGGAAGACTGAATCAAGAATTCCATGCTGCTTTCTGTACCAGGTTAATTATAAGTTTATTTCCTCTTACATGTTTGCAACTTGGTAGATCTCGTAAGTGCTCTTCTATGCAACTGTACGAGCACGTGTTTGTGCTTGTAGACAATTGTAACAAACACTTGTACGCACCTGATGAACATTTGGTATGCAACTATTGACAGTGTGTTAACATCTAGGCTACTGGTTATACAATGACAGTTTATTATCATATGGACTACAGGTCATATGTGACAGTGTTTTACCATCTGGACTTCAGGTGGTAAATGTCATTGTAATAACATATGGACAACATGAGGTAAATGACAGTGTGTTAACATTTGGACTATAGTTGGTAAATGAGTGTATTAACTTTTGGACTACAGGTGGTAAATGACAGTGTGTTATAGTCTGTACAGTATAAGTTTGCCTGATTTTGCCAATTCTCTTATAAGAAAAATTGTCGCCACTCTGCTGGTAAGGGGAAGGTTCAAGTCATCCTTCGGGGATGCTATAATGTTTGGCTAGCGAGCATGAGGGTTTCCCTGAAGGGCAGGAGAGACTGTAAACTGTCCCGAGGATAGTGGTTTCCTGGAGCCAGTAGCACAATACTGTCTGACAGCAGAATGAGAAAATTCTCAATTTATAAAAAAAAAAAAAAAAGGAGGGGAAGGCAGGCGTGTTATCCACTCACCTTAAAATAATTCCTTCAGGAGGCTGTGATTGCGGTCGGACAGACGCTTAGGTTCAGGGTCAACTTCCCTCTTGAGTTGCTGTACCCTGGGATGAGGTAAAGGCGTAGGTTTCTTAAGGGACTCAATATGGCTTATTAAAGGCCTTTGCATACATCGCACTTCCCTAAGTATCCGGCTGAAATTGTCCCTCTTTCACTTCGGCGGCTTGTTTTCTGTACCTTTGTAGCGGCGGCAGAGTTCCGAGAGCGATAAAGATTTACCTGATGCTCTTTGGGTTGGCGGAATTATCACAGCAGGTATCTCACTAACAATGGAGGTTACTGCTTGCCTGCGTTTAGCAGCTGCTTCTGCCTTGCGTCCTTCAATTAACTCGCTCTCCTATTGTGAAATATCTATTACCAGATAATCAATATCTGACTTGAGTGAATAGAACTTAATGGAAAAATTAAACTAGAGAAATTCACTGAACGGCTTTTATATTATGTTTCAATAAATAGAATTCACAAATCACTGTTATTTACACTGGCACTTTACAATATTGATCGGTTCACAACAATGTTCACTGATACATTTTTGCTTGACTGCTGGTCATTTACAGCGGAGTCCTGGAACTTTCCATAGACTAGCTTAGCTTCCGCTTCTGGCGGCAATAAATATACGCCACGTGGCGATTAGACTTATTCGCGGTAGGGTGCATTCCCTTATTACTGCCCTCGCGGCTAGGGCGCGTCTCAACAGCTCTTTCAACAAGTTTCCGCACAAGAGTAGGTAGGACCAGGTTTCAGCTCCATTTCCAAGAAGCAACCTGGATGAAGGCTGGGGGAGGTGCTGGACTGGGGATTTGGCTAGGCGAGCGCCCACCGTATATACCCCTGAGGGGGGCTTAAAGTACTGTTACTGGGTGGTGAAAATGGCCGCCGCTGGAGCAGAGGCCATCTGCTGGCTAGCAGGCGCACCACTCCAACACCCACAAATATCCCACTACTTGACCAAAAAATATGTGACGACACTCAATGAAAATGTCCGTGTTGCCAAAAGAATACAAACAAAGCACTAAATAAATACATAAAATTAATATTATTAAGTTCAAAGTGATTATTATTCACATATCATCTTTCCAAAGTTCATAATTCTTTGCGTGGTGTGGTTAGCTTAGCATCCATGGTTTGTTTACATTCGTTATTGGCTGGCATAAATATATACATACAAAAATGGCATATATAAATATTTACAACTCTTTAAGTTTTACGTTTTACTCCAACTTGGCTCACATTACAGGATTTAAGCGGCCCTTTAGGGGAAGACAAGGTAGGCCTAACTCTTAAACATTAACAAAATACGGGGCACAGCGTAAAATGTATATTATCACTTTAAGGGGTGCGTCAAATTGTCTGGCGACTATTGTTTTGAGTTTAAACTATCTTGAGTTCCTTGAAAAACAGGTTCCCTGTAATCCTGCTTATATTGATCTTCTGAGAAGAGAATTGTCAAAATTATGCAAACTTACACTGTATAGACTATAACACCTGTACTACAGGAGATAAATGACAGTATGTTAACACCTGTACTACAGGAGATAAATGACAGTATGTTAACATCTGTACTACAGGAGATATATGACAGTATGTTATCAGCTCTAGTGCAAGATATATATGACAGTATGTTAACATATGTACTACAGGAGATAAATGACAGTATTTTAACATCTGTACTACAGGAGATATATGACAATATGTAACATCTGTATTACAGGTGTAAAAAGACAGTATGTTAACATCTGTACTACAGGAGATAAATGACACTATGTTAACATCTGTACTACAGGAGATATATGACAGTATGTTAACATCTGTATTACATGTATTAAAAAGATAGTATGCTAACATATGTAATACAGGAGATAAATGACAGTATGATAACATCTGTACTACAGGAGATATGACAGAATGTTAACATCTGTACTACAGGAGATAAATGACAGTATGTTAACATCTGTACTACAGGTGTTAAATCACAGTATGTTAACATCTGTACTACAGGTATTAAATGACAGTATGTTAATATCTGTACTGGAGGAGGTAAATGACAGTATGTTAAAATCTGTACTACAGGAGATAAATGACAGTATGTTAACATCTGTACTACAGGTGTTAAATGATAGTATGTTAACATCTGTACTACAGGAGATATATGACAGTATGTTAACATCTATACTACAGGAGATAAATGACAGTATGTTAACATCTGTACTACAGGTGTTAAATGATAGTATGTTAACATCTGTACTACAGGAGATAAATGACAGTATGTTAACATCAATACTACAGGAGATAAATGACAGTATGTTAACATCTGTACAACAGTTGTAAATGACAGTATGTTAACATCTGTACTACAGGTGTTAATGACATTATGTTAACATCTGTACACAGGAGATAAATGACAGCATGTTAACATCTGAAAACAGGAGATAAAAGACAGCATGTTAACATCTGAACTACAGGAGATATGACAGTATGTTATCAGCTCTAGTGCAAGATATATATGACAGTATGTTAACATCAGTACTACATGGGATTAATGACAGTATGTTAACATATGTACTACAGGAGATAAATGACAGTATGTTAACATCTGAACTACAGGAGATATGACAGTATGTTATCAGCTCTAGTGCAAGATATATATGACAGTA
>PNEQ01012192.1:7210-22192 GCA_003012365.1 Medauroidea extradentata | reverse complement strand
ATATGCTGCACATCAAGTTTGTTGCGTATTTTCTTATAAAAATTGTTCCAGATAGCAGCACTGCAATCCTGATGATGTTAACTTTTTTTCCACTATTTCTGGGTCACTTATATTATCTGTGTGTTAAGGGTATATAGCTCTAAGCTGTAAATATTACATCCCCCTCCCCAATTTCTTTCTATAGATGATAACCTTTTTTTCAATACTGCAGCTACACTATTTTAGGGTCACATATTCTCTGTTACTTAAGAGCGTGTAGACTATCAATATTTTATACACACTCCCCTTCCCCAAAATCACACTTATTAACTACATTTGTGTGTTTTCTTATTCTGTGGCACAAGAAGCAATGCTGTGCCGAATTTCAGGTCGATGTTACCAATACTAAGAGTAGGAGGATTTTTTGCACCATGATTAGAGAATCTAGACCACTGTGCGCCGTCTTGCATCGCGTTTGAAGCGCTCGTGTAGTCACATCGACGCCTTTCCCATTTATTTATGCTGTGATTGTGCCAGTGGCGTTACCTCACGCTGTTCGAACGCCACGTTTCTAGCGCTCGTGTAGCATCGCCCTTTATCTAGCCTAGCGGTTCCTACGTGGCGTATTGTCGTTTCATTGTCATGCCAACACAGTTCTTCAGTAGTCATCGCCATGGGCGGTTTAGTATTACTTGGATCCGGTGTCGAGAATTCGGCATATTACGTGTTTCTGATGTTCTGGAAGTTTCTAGTCTAATAATGTTTTCTGTTAATGGGTACTGGTTCTAGTTATTGAACTTCGTTTCTCATATTGATTGTAGTTTTGGCCGTGGGCGAAACTAGAGGCCACTTTTAACCGAAAAAAAAAGTCATGCCAACGGAGAAGAATAATTTATTGATTGACAGCCAAACCGGCAAATATTACCAAAAGTACGACAGTTCATGTGTAAATACAAGTACAGTGAGTGAGAACATCGACACCTAACATGTGCTAAACGTACGGGGATGATTTTCTGTGTACTTACATAAGAGTACCGTGGGCCGACAAGATATCTACGGAAGATATTTTCTCGTATAGCTAAGAATGATGACTCAAGATTTTCGAATCGGCATGTTCGGTCACATTTGCGTCATAATCTTACTCATGACCATGATCTTACTACTTGGCTGCAAGTCTGCTTCTCACCTTCGCGTACGCGTCTATAGTACCAGAGTTGGCAACACTGCAGTAGTTACACAGAGGCGAAACGGACCGGTTTTGATCATGCAACCAGGATAGATTTTATACTCCGATCTGTGTCGGCTACGTTGTACATGGAACATGCCATGTTATTTAGAATTAATTAATTTTAGTGGTGTAATTTATATTTTGATATGCGCGGTACTTTGTATAATTACTATGACTGAAAAAGTAGGACCGAAAAGAAAAAAAACTGAATAAAAATTACTGTAAAACGAATTATTAATTTATTTCTCACTACTGATTTATTTGAACAAATGAATGTGTCTGGATGGTATCTTACTGAAAACTATTGTAAAGTAAAAGTTTCATTACAGATGGATTAGTGTAATCGTAAAACATATTTATAAGTTTAGTTATTAAAAAGAATTGAACCCAATTACTACGTTTCCGTGTCGGTTTGAAATCGATTTCAAAACACTTACCGCTTTGAAAACGTTCATGGAGACGGGTTTCAAATCGATTTTAGTCTCAAGGTCGTTACACCAAAAATTGGGATCGTATCGGATTGAGTCGGGTGTAAAATGTCATGGAAGCGCGGATAGTACTGAAAACGAATCGAAAGCAAACAAACACTCGGCAGTTATTTCGGCCTTCAGATATTGTGTTGACAGGTGCAAATGAAATAGACTGAATAAAAATTATCATACGATCATGAGTAACAATATTATTCTTGTATCCAATTTGTTTACTTTAGAAATTTAATTACGTGTGTAGCCAAAAGAAAAATAAACAGATAGCTGTGTGGATTTATTTAATCCATGTCGCCAACGTAAATTTCAACTGTAGCAACATTATCACATACAAATCTATCCAGCGAACTGAAATCTGTTTCAATCGGATCCAAAGTTTGCATGTAGACGGGTATCGTACTCAGTTAGGATTCAATACCCGATTCGTTTTTAAAACGACATGGAAACGTAGTAAAAATTTCAATCAAAAACATCTACTGAACTTTAAGCGACAAGGCGCGCCATTAGCAATTTTATTTGCAATCTAAGAGCGAAACGATCTATACAGCTTGCAGTATTTTTGTAATCCAGTTTTTAATACAGCGTGGACCAGAATTAATGTGCCAAACTCCTAGACGGAATTGTTTAAGTAAAATAAGGTGAGGTTACAATGACCAACACTATTGTGTGGTGAAACCACGTGGTGCAGCGAATTGCGAATGGTACTTCCTCAAGCAATTCCAGCAATACATCCTGCAGTTACGTTAAGGCGTTAGGCCCGCAAAATTTAAGTTTTTTATATTTGTGCCAAACACTGTTCAACTTTTGCACATCAGATAACGTGTCATTTCCCCAAATAAAAAAATAAATTAGGCCCCATAGTTTTGGCGTAATCACTTATCAAAGTCACAAAATGGGCATTGCGGTGTAGCCAAAATAAAAAAAAGTAATTAACTAATGAAATCAAAATTACAGGAACTGAAAGTCAGCGTATCAATGCATTTCATGACATGTTTGACAAAAGTTAGTTTTGAAAATTTCAGTAGTAGCCTAGCCAAAAGTCAAAGTTATGCAAATTTTACTAATTTTCATCAATTTTTAAAAAATAAAAAACTGTATCGCTTTGTGTTTACAAAAGTGTCTTGAAGTAGTTCACATCAATAAGTATCAATATGAATTATCTTGTTCCTGCAAGTTAATTATTTTTTATTATTTTGGCTACACCGCAACTGACATTTTGTGACTTTGATAGGTGATTATGTTAAAACTATCGAACCTAATTTTTTATCTTTGGAGAAATGACATGTTATCTGATGTGTAAAAGTTGAACAGCGTTTGGCACAAATATAAAATTTTGAATTTTTACGGGTCCAACGTCCTTAAGTAATGAACTCCACTGAGGCGGTCAGGTAGCAAATAAGGTCCCAACACGTGTGATAGCCGCATTTGATTACGTACGTGCCATATCAAACATTTATGCACAAGTCCAGGCCAACCTGATCCGCCGTTGTCAGATGTGTGTTGAAGTATGGGGACGGCAGTTAGAACACTTACTGTAAATACGCATTGATGTTAATAAATACGTATGTACTACGTGCAAATGCGTTGCTCCTATTTGTACTCTGTTCCTTGTTCTGCGTATGTGACCTCTTAATCTAACCATTTGGCAGTGCTTGGCCTCGGCAGTTACCGCTAGCCAGCGTGTTTTCTCAAGATTCATTTCCTTCCTCTTGCATTCCGTTGCTGCTCCATTTTCATCTCATTTCAACATCAGCTCTCAAGTAAGTGAGTGAGTGAGTGATTTTTCGTCAGCGCTTAACATCGAAGTCTTTAGCGCTTTAGCCCTTTCATTCTATTGCTGATTCATACTCACCTCATGTCACCCTTCACCAACGCTAAAGACCTCGATGTTAAGCGCAGATGAAGGGTAACATGAGGTGAGTATGGAGCAGCAATAGAATGAAAGGGCGGGGGAAACGGGAGATCCTCGAGAAAACCCGCCGACCAACGGCATCGTCCGGCACGATTCCCACACGCGAAAATCCGGGAATCGATCCAGCCGGGAATCGAACCCAGATCGCCTTGTTCGAAGGCGAATTGTCTGACCATTCGGCCACCGCGGCCCTATCAGCTCTCAAGAAATTGCTGAAGAGGCTTATGTAGCGAATGTAAATTACCACGTGTGAGGCGCGAAAACCTGTGGGTAATTACGCCGACTTTGCTACACGTGACGTACTACCGATGATGGAATGGTAGTTTCAAAACATCACAGTTAATAGAGAGATCATTTCGGAGTCCCTCAAAATGGCTAAAAACTGTTTTTTCAATCAATTATATATAAATAATTATTCGCGGTATTTGTGTGACACTACTATATAAAAGTGTATTGAACTTTGCTTAAAACTTTCCACCAATAAAAATATGTGATCACCACTGAAAGTGTCAGTCAGGCGAGTGAAAGCACTTCACGCCGTTTCAGTGTCTTGCGGTAGAGGCGATACCTACCGCACTAGATGAGCCAGTCAACATCGCCCTTGGTGCCGTGCCTCGCTCACACAAACACACGGCCATCAGGCGAACCCCACATGGCCATGCTATCATATTTCTACTTTAGTGTTTAGCAATATTAATTTTTTTACGCCTAAACGAGAGCAGATGTAATAAAAAATCTGTTTGGCAGTTTTGTTTAAAATCGGTTTCTCCATGTTGGTTGATTTTTTTTTTTAAGGCAGTAAATACTACCGTTTCAGCTAATTATGTAACTAACGAAATTCTGGTTGACTTTTTGGTCGAAAACGGATAATTTCTTGATTAAAAAAACTATCACAGCAAAAACCATTTTAAACAAAACTGTCAAACAAATTTTTGATATCCTCTCTCGTTTAAGCTTAAAAAGTAATAATTATCGCAAAAAGCAGCAGAAACAAGGGAGCATGGTCTTAACAGATAAAAATATGACACAATAAAGCAGCACTACTTGTCTGTAATCCTGGCGACATACATCGAGCACAAAAAGAAGAGGCATATCAAATGCCTCCCACTTCGTTTGAATACATCACTGCGTGAATAACATAAACTTATTCATAACCTTTCGCAGTGTACGTACCGCCAAAAAGGCTCTTGTTTGATAGGGAAAATGGCACACGGCGAGGAAGCGTCTACTTGTTCAACTCGTGTCTTTGTTAAGTGTGACGTGCGTGACACATCGCAACCTCGGGTGTGCAAGCGGTATTTGATATCAAGTGTACGTTAATGCTCTCGAATGTGCTTGCAAGTGGGCAGAAATAATATCGGAACACATATTACAATCATAAGCAATAAATAGGCAAATAAAGATCTGCTGTAATATTTCTAAACAAAATGGTAATTTATAATATACTTGGTACGCACACAAAGTACATTTTTACAGAAAACTTGCTAATATCACGGTTGTTTAACCTTGTACGTAATTCCCCCCCCCCCCCAACACCCAACAAATCACTATAGGCTGTTTTCGTTGACTGAATCGCATCGGCGAAAAATACCTTAAACATTTACAGACAAAACGTGTTCAGTTTTGCAAGTCGTTTCAACTATACTAATTATGTACCATAGTCCTAATATTCTGAAGCTTCTCCAGTTTCCAGGAAGTGTAGTTATCGCCATTAGTTTAATCCTAGAAATCCTAGAAACTTTGCTGTCCATAGCATAGTTTACCTGAAAATGATCGGACACACTGTTTGTAAAGGAAAAGCGCTGTTTTGGCAGTTCTGATATATATGTAGAAAACGTATAAGACATTTTGTACGTAACCGTAATATTAAGGGAGTAATTCGCCTTTGAAAATCAAATTTCAAAACCTTGATTTTCCCACAAATCTGATGCTAATCAACTTAAACTGACAAAACTCAGAACATTACTTCATGGCAATATAGCCGACAAACCAACGGTAAACGCCGGTTGATAGAATTCAACCCTTACGAAAATAGAAGGGGTGGCCACCTTTAAATTGCTGATAACTATTTTAACGTAAGGATAACCCAACATTTAAAAGTGAATTATTAGGTAATGTGAACTTAGTAATAAAAAATGTCCTCTTGTAGAAACAGTCTAGGACGCATAGTTTTCGTGCAAAAATCTGCCTGAGTTTGTCGGTGTGAACATCTTGTATAGTATACACACGTACATGTATGATACATATGCATACATACTGTTATGAACCGTGTAACCCTGGTTCTAACACAGCGATCAGTAACCAGGCCACCCGGACAGGAATTCCAGAATATTAAACATAAGTTGCTACAAACTGCAAGGTAGAACTGCCCACTCCAACAGCGACACGAGTTGCCACACAGGGCACGATAAAGGGGCGTGTCACGCTACCTACGAGGTCTGTCTGCCCCATATCGTCGCCAGGACCACTTCACTACCAAGATGCACCACGACGTCCAGATCTACGACGTGCCGAACGCCGTGGACGTTACCTTACATCAGCCTCGGCATCATTAACAAGGTGGGACGATCATCGTCGTAACTAAATTGAGTGGCTCATAAATAATCATAAACGTCTCTAACTATTCTTGCCTCCCTCCGTAAGGAACATCGTAAATGTAATGTAATAGTTTGTATATATTGTAAATTAAAGCCATACCTGATACATATATTAACAGAATCCCTCATTTAAACAAGTTATAAAATATTGTACGATTTACGTAAATACTCTACCAATTACCAAACAATAAAAAGGAGTAGAAGTTTCCGTAAACGTAACAATACTACTACTGACTACTGGAAATATAATGTATCCTGACCCCTTTTTCCGGAAAATGTATAGGCACGCCTATTGGCTAACTCAAATATAACCATCATTCCGTCAATAAGGATACACCCTAGTTCAGCTTTCTATTAAAATATTAAGGACTTCAATCAACACCAGGCCTCAAGTAGATCCTCATATTTTTCTGGAAGAGACACATATTCGAAGTTTGTTTACCTCGTAAGCTGGAGTTCTACTAGGCACTACAGAAGGAGTCTGTCGTAAATCTCCAGCAATTAGCTAGTTAATCTTCCTATCGTTGCCCCTTCTGCCTTAAGGGTCCTGCTTAAAGTCTCAAATCCGCTCTTGTGTATCGTGGTGCTCTCATCCCAGATACAGCCCTGCCTGACTTGGGTCATGTTACTTCGTTTGATAATGCTGCACACGGAAATTTATTTATGGTTGAAGCTCATTAGAATCTTGAAGGCAGCATGAGCAGATTCACATCCTTCCAACAATGTGCGGCGATTTAGTAGGATGCAGCAACTATGGTGATGCCATGATAGCTCCTTATCTTTGCAAGAAGTAAAATCGGAAATGTCTTTCGAGGGCTTCCAGAAGCATCCAGGAAAAATACTTGCCTAGCATCTGATTTAACACTTCCCAAAACACGACCGTTGACAGAGAGATACTCATATGTTAGAAAAATTTCTCTAATAGTCAACATTTGTATCAAACCATCTGTGTAGTAAAGGTTTATCTCAGGAAAGTCGATCTCTAAGAGCTAACACGTATATACGTCTCGTTCATTTTATTATATACACTTGCCTTTAAATACCTAACCCAGCCATTTGTCGTTTTATGAGAAACTGTCTCTATATTTCTCACAAAGATTATACAAACTAACGAGCTAACAAAAATCAAAATAACTATAACGATCTCTCTCAGCTTATGGAGATAATCACGCAAGGCAACTTCCTACAACGTAAAGTTTCAGTGTTTGTCATCCTCCACCAAACCAATAGAGTTCCACACGGACTGAAATGTATGATAAAGAACATCATTCACCGTTTCCAGAACTGAGAAAGAAGTTGGACGTCGAAACTCATGTAGCAGCATATGGAGATGATCACACTCAAGTGTCATCTGGGCGAAAAGTATATAGTCTTCCAAATGTATTCTTCTTCTTTATTCCTGGCCAACCATCATTACCGGCGACAGCGGGGGACGAATTTCCGCATGCCCCCGCGAATGGCGTCACCTTCGTGCAAGCGACCAGCCCTATAGTCTGCTTATGTGCTTACAGAGCTATAAAGTGCTGCCCGCTTCTCATCGTATTACATTTAAACAGTTAAATGAGGTTGGTAACTGTATCACTCGTAGAAAAGTGTGTTTTGAAACAGCCTTGAAAATAAGTAATGAACACAGAGTTTAATAATTAGTAGGTTCTAGTGTGAAACATACATTCCTGAAAACAATCAGAACTGTATAAGAATACGAAATGAAGACGAAAAACGGTATAACACAAGTGTAAAATTACGGCCATCGAACAACATGTTTAAAATAAAAGTGAAACACTTTTTTTAAAAATATTACAGAAATTGTTTAGTAAATTATGTGTGTGCATTACAATACGGTAAAATCTGACTTTAAAATATAATAGGCCATAGTTAGTGAGTTAATTTAAAACTAAGTACATAATATATTATTTTAGATTCATTTCTTCTGTGATTAAATTCCTAAAATCATGGTTGATAACCTGTAGTTTAACCCTGAATTATTATATACGGCTGTTCGTTAACTACTAATAATGTACTGTTCACTTGCTTATTTATTTCAGCTCGTGTGCGACGTCACAAACAAACATACCAACGCACGCACACGTAGCTTACAGCACATTCTCTCTTTCATTCCCCAAACGTCACAGGTAGGAATTTACGCAACGACAAGTTCATGAGATATCGTGCAATGAGGAGCCGCGGCTGTAGTTGTACAGCGCCAGTCGTAAACGATCACTTACGAATGTCCGCGACGCAGTGGGGTCGCGCTTTCACTAGACCTGTTCTGCAAGTTCACAGCTCCGGAGCGAGTGGACCTAAGAACGCCTATAGCACGCGTACTCAATACCACATCGCCTGCACGTGCGAAGTGTCCCACTGGCGATTATGCTGTTCCTACCGGTGTACTGGCGAGAAACGTGTAGCGAAGTTCTGTGCTGCTGTGCATATGTATCCGAGTTCCATATAAAGAATATATGGAAATTAATAACCAAACTTCGGGAGGTGCTTCCTTACGAAGAAGTTGTACAAAGGGACAATTTTGATTTGTAGGTTGGCACCTACTGCTTACAACTTGTATGGTTTTTTTTTGGAACATTGTTTCTTGGACGAGAGAGTTAGATGTGCTATGGTACTCGTGCAGATGGTGAGTGGAGATATCTCTGTAAGCATGTAAGACGAACAGCAAGAAGAGCAAAGATGTTACCAGAAGCATATAATTAGTGCTTGTCATTTCGATTGCTTATTAAAATATTGTAACAAAAGTAAGCAGGCATTTTTCGGGTCAATTTCAAACAAAAATCGAGCTTAGATATAAAAATTTGTCAAATTATCAAAAAAAGGTAAGGCATTAAATTACGATTCTGTGTGTAAAGTTAAGTGTTATCGAGACCTTAAACTTGTAAAAAATTGAGCCTTTAAGCCTTCCCCTTTGATGAAAATAATAGGGGTGGCTATAAAAATACTTTGCCACCATGAGTTTTTGTGAATATTTAATGTTTTCTATTCGAGCAGTACATCATAAGGAACTTAATAGTTTCTCTTGCTGCAAGCGCCTAGATTGCACCGTTTACCAGAACAATGGACACAACTGGTTGTTGTAACAATAATGCAATGCCAAGTATGTAGACATAACGTTCTATTTCCACAATGAAGTTGGTTTGTACATGCGCCGTGCTCTCAGGAAACTGCAGGCTGTGATGTATTTGATGAAAAGCATGTCGCAAAATCCATACAAAAAAAAAACGTACTTTCGACGCAGTAAATTTGGCAACAAAATTGGTTTTGCAGAATTTTTCCAAACGGATTTTTTTTTTCGGAGAGTAAAATCTATTAATTGTGTAAACAACATAGCATCCCTTTAGTGCATTTGGAAAGAATTACTTTGAAAATGTATTTATTCATTTCGCTGAATGACACAAAACAAGAGCTATGAAAAATCGATTCTGTAATCATTGTTTATTGTTTAGGGATCTGTTACCTGATGACCAACCCATATTATCATCACATATCTGTTATGGGTGTTGTATTAAGTGGTATGACATAAAGAACAAAAAAATTTAACCTTGTAGCAACTGGTCAATACTCACAGTTCCCTTGTGAAAGGCCTACAAATTTGTCTGCGCCATAGATTACTATACCCAGAGTGTTTAAACGGGTTATGCACAACGCCTGGAAAACAAAGCTGTGCGTTAATTCAAGTATTGTAACAACGGCCGTTCAGTGTAGGAGCTATACACTGACTACTGCGACATGATGGTGAACGGTAGCATTGCATTTGATTAGTAATATTAATCATCACACCATAACGTTCAATAGTAAGAGTCCACTATTTGGGTTCATCACTGACAGCCTACGTCACAGGAGGTGTTCGATATAACCATCAACTACACAGCACAGCCTCAACATACGCACATGTACAATGATGTCTGCGGTATCACGCACATTGCAAGCCAGACTGCCATATCCTTCTCGATAACAAATGGGTTCTAATACACAGCGCTTTCCACGTACCTTCACGAAAAGAAGTCCAGAGTATTCAGATGAGAAGAACAGGATGGCCATACAACGAGCCAATCCGTTTCCTGCTCGCGTAATACACGAGAAGTGCGGCGGTGCGCCATACAACTGCAACTACATGTTTTGTGGTATTTCCAGCGGTATATCATCTACCAGTATCCAGGCAGTGTGGTCTCGAGAAACATCCTGTACGTGACACCATTAAGGTGAGGTTGAAGAATGTAAGGTCCAATTAAGCCATTTGCTACCACATCAGCCCACACATTCACCGACAATTTCTTTTGGAATCCGTGTTGAACACAAGTATCTGGATTCTCGAAAGACAATGCGCAGCTGTTATGCGAGTTGTAATATCCCTCTCGTAAGAGGCGGATACAACTCTAGGTTTTTTAGGAGAGGGGGGATTCCTAAAAAGTAGCTATACCCACATCCAGATTCAAAGAAGGAGGCTAAGAGGCCCTTCCCCGGAAACATTTAGTTTTAAGGTGCAAAATTGTGCTAAATAAAAATTTTGAATATACCACTTTAAACATTTGTAATATTTTACAGATAAACAATATATAAAAGGTCAAATGGAGAGCCCCCCACTCCCATGGATCCGTGCCAGCCTCTCGTGTAAACGTTACTTCATACGTAAACAACACGAACGATGGGAACTGAGGAACATAACCTGTGCGACGCACTGTACAAAGGCCAGTCGTCAAGCCGGGCAATCAGCTGGCTGTAACGCGTGTTGTCTATTTTCCTCAATATTTCCCACGCTGTCAAATGGGGCACACCCTTTTGACGCGCTGCAGAGCGTGAACTAGTGAAGGGCATATCATCGACGAGCTGAAGTACTGCTCCTTCAGAGCATAGTATGCAACATCATGCCGGGGGCAGTCAGCATTCCATACGTTTATCTGCAAAATGGAACGCATAATTTACCGATTTGGTACGAGACCTGCAAAAATTAGTAAAGCTATTCAGTATGTTTCAATAAAATTCACATTGAATCTACCTGTTTCCCTCCGCTGGCGGCCGATCTGCATAAATGTCCAACAGTCTAGAAACATGCTGTCGGGAAATTGTTCTCTCTACAGACACTTCTCACGTCTACCACATCTATTCGCTCTGCTGCACAAAATATGCAAGTGTAATGCTCAGGTGTAACGCTCCAATTATTTGTATTTTTAAAAAATGCTAAAACTGAAAATAGAAATTTTAAAAATTCAATAATTTTTTTAATACAAATAATTTTTATTCTTAATTTTTATGAGCATGACGTTGTAGCCTGTAATGTCTTTATCCACTGTGATTTTTTTTTTTTTTTTAGTTTGGTATAGCAAATGGTTTTAGTTTAGTCCTTAAAACGGAAACATGCAACATATGACTTTAACAAGCCATTACACGAAAACTATGAGAGATAAAAACATTTTCATAAGAGCCAAATTAAGTAAAATTTTGTGTCTAAAATAAGAAAAAAATATCTGGTACAAATAAAAAATAAAAAAAAACGGTGATGAAAATTGCGGTATCCGCGCCCTTAACACTGAAGAACAATCCTCGACGTACATTGACTGCTGCTCATTTCTACGTTCATGATAATACTGCTATCTGTCTCAACTGTTAATAAACAAAGTTCGTCCTATTCTTACATGTGCAGTGTAGTTTCTCAGCAAATGCAAGTTGTCCTATGTGCATGATTGCTCACCTTTGTTTTTAAGGTGTTTTACACCTCACCTTTCAAAATATTATATATTGTCATCTTTGACTAAGTCAAATTCAATGTGACGGAAGTTATTTATTAACGTTTACCATCAAATAACAGATCCCCAACTCAATAAGTAATGGTCGCAGAACCGTCTTTTCAAAGCATTTCGTGTTTGTCATTCAGTGAATAAATAAATAAAAATAATTTCAAAACGTATTGCAATTCTTTAATGTGGTTTATAAAATTCGTGTATTTCAGTCTCCAAAAAAAAAAAAACCGTTTAGTAAAAAAATGCTGCGAAACCAATTTGTTGCCAAATTTAGTGACTCACGCCGAAGATTTCTGAATTTTACTTGACTGGATTTTGCGAAATGCTTCATTACATGTTGCATTTTCCCAAGAGAATTGCGCAGCATGAAAAACATATTTGGTACAAACAATTCCTTTGCGGAAGTAGAACGATTTGCCTACAAACCTGTGCTTACAACGAGAGGAACTTATTTGTTCCTTACGATGTACTGCTCTAATAGGCAAAATGAAATGTTCACAAAACCTGATGGCAAAGTAATTTTTTACAATATGAGGGTGACCACCCTTAATGTTTTCATGAAAGGGGAAGGTTTGAAGATACTTTTTTTACGAGTTAAATATCATAATACATCTTTACATCACCCACAGAGTCGTAATTTAACTCTTAACTTTTTTTTTTATTTTGATAACATACTATCTTTAAAATTCGATTTTCAAGGGCTCGTTCCTCCCTTAATATTCACTTGTCCTAAAAACGTCCCTTATAATATCTGCTTACTTTTTCGTGAGGAATCGCCTCCCGAGTTTAGGCGATTAATTTCCATACATCCAGTGTAGCTTAGTTATTGTATTTTACTTCCACTCCTATCCACTACATTTTCATTCCGATCGGTTTTCGTCGTTCGCCTGAGCCTGGAAAGTGTTTCTGTTTAGGTACCTTGTAGTGACGCAAATATAGTAACTAATGTAATAAAGATAACTCAGCAGCATTCATTCTGTGGAAACGCGAGTTGTTATTTTTCTTCTACAACCAACCAGCAAAATTATCATGATCAAACTACGTTATGGGATTGTTGTTATGCACTTCTGTAAAACTTATAGGCCGAACTTCCAATGAATGATAGTCCCTCTACAATTGGAGCATCCTAATTGGAATAATAATTTATGCCTATGTTCACTGCCGATTTTTCCTACTTGTATGTGTCTACTATGTTTTCATTCGCTTTGATTTATGAGCGCAACGATCACCGGGTGCTAGTGCTAGAGGTAAACTCTGAGTTGTTAAGGCTCGGTTTCAGTCGCCATATTGAATTATATTATTTTTCGCTTTTTTGGAATTCTGAGACGTAAATGTGAAATCGGCGACTATGCCGCAAATTCTATTTACCTTGAGCTTCACTATACAAGCATGGCAATAGAACTAGTAATGTATAGTTAGGTCGCAATTTGTCGGGCAAATTATGAATATAAAAAAAGATTACCACACACATTACGGCATAATTATAAGTTAACAGCTAAATTGCAATGTCTGTACTGTAGCGAAATGTAAATAGAATTTGATCTCTGTGTTAAAGAACACATACATTAAATAGGTTATTCAAACAAACATTTTAATTTATATTCCAAAACAAATATTACTGTTTTAAAACAAAGAATTTGTACATCAGGCGTTCACGTGGCAAAAATTGATAATTTGATATCTGTACGACATAGTGTTAGTTTTACGGACGTTACTTGTGACTACATTTTCCGTTTGTGAAACTTTTTTTAACTCACATAGTCATCCCATAGAGGCATGTCAAAGTCAAAATTTTCAATTTACGGGATCAAAACCAACTGACTTATGCGAACTAAATAATTTACACTGATATTATATCGTATGGGTCATATGCTAAAAGATTTAAAATCACACAGTGCAATTATGTTGTATACTTTTAAAAATTCCAAACAATAACTATAATTTTCTTTATTTATGGTTATTTTTTAAAAATACAAGGTGACTTCGTTGTGTGTTTTCAAATATTTTAGCATATGGCACATACTATCTAATTTCAGTGTAAGTTATGTCATTCGAGTTAGTCAGTTGGCTTATGTTATTAGCATGTTCCCGTTAACTTGCAAATTTTGACTTTGACATGCCGCTATGTGAAGACTATGAGAGCTAAAAAAGCTTTACAAGTGGAAAATGTAGTCACAAGTAACGTCTGCAAAAGTAACACTATGTCGTGCAAATATAAAATTATTAGTTTTTGCCACGTGAACATCCTTAAGGTGGCCGCCTGCCTGGCGCTCGAACTGCGTGTAGCGTTTTGGAGTTACGTTTTTCCTCAGAGACCAGTGAACGTGCGTCCACAATACTTATTCACGAAAAGAAAGCAGTTCATACTACTTGTGAATGTGACATTAAAGACACCACGCACATGGAAAGCATTATTTTAAAGCCATCAAACTTGACTAAAATCGGCTTTTTCACGCGGTTGTTTCTCAAGATATGTGTAACGGATTTGTTCGAAATTGAGGACTACAAGTACATTGCAACATTGGACTTTGCTACAGTGGCGCGTTCAATAAAATTATGGGGTCATAAAAACGTTGCGGCGTTAACACTGCGCGCACGTTTACGACTTTGGCCGAAGAGGCGATATCACAATACTTGTGCCGGCCGACATCGCTCGTAGCGCCTCATGGATTTTTGCCTCACACACACAAACATACCCTTCACCGGGCGGCCGGCTAAAGTTTTAACGTTATGCCATCTTTGTTACTTTGTTCAAGGCAGTATAGTGCGGAGTCCAGCGAACGTTTGTAATTAAATTGTCGTTCCCGACGCGGTAACTGTAACAGATACTTCCCAGAAGACTTTGACCTATCGCGGAAATTTGTTCGGGCATACTGCTTGCTGTAGGCCTAACCATCGCCATGTGAATCAGAAAAGCCAGAACAACTATCTGCATCTTACAGTCTCATAACGAAACGGCGAGCTGTATCTAAGAAGTCTCATCTCCTCGCTCACGGAATATTAGTCCTGCTTCTCGCGAAGTCATGAAAAGTTGCCG